>CAJNJA010013953.1:12007-38070 GCA_905231915.1 Symbiodinium necroappetens | reverse complement strand
GCGCACTGTACCCACAGCAGCCGCACAAAATAAGGTTGCGATTAGGGCTCGGGTTTGCGCACTGTACCCACAGCCGCACAAAAATAAGGTTGCGATTCGGGCTCGGGTTTGCGCACTGTACCCACAGCCGCAACAAATAAAGGTTATGATTAGGGCTCAGGTTTGCGCACTGTACCCACAGCCGCATATATAGGACAGGATTGCGATTAAGGCTCGGGTTTGCGCACTGTACCCACAGCCGCAACAAATAAAGGCTATGATTAGGGCTCAGGTTTGCGCACTGTACCCACAGCCGCATATAGGACAGGATTGCGAGTAAGGCTCGGGTTTGCGCACTGTACCCACAGCCGCAACAAATAAAGGTTATGATTAGGGCTCAGGTTTGTGCACTGTACCCACAGCCGCATATATAGGACAGGATTGCGATTAAGGCTCGGGTTTGCGCACTGTACCCACAGCCGCACAAAAATAAGGTTGTGACTAGGGCTCAGGTTTGCGCACTGTACCCACAGCCGCACAAAAATACGGTTGTGATTAGGGCTCAGGTTTGCGCACTGTACCCACAGCCGCATATAGCCTAAACCCTAACCCTAAACCCTGATTTTAGGGCTTTGGGTTTACGGGTTTAGGGTTTAAAAGGCTTGGGGTTTAGGGTTTAACCGTGGGGTTTAAGGTTAAACCCTAAAACTCTAAACCCTAAACCCTCATAAAAGTAAGAAGAGTAACAACAAACACAGCCACCACCACCAACAACAACAAAACCACAACCACAACAAGAACGACGACGACTACGACAACCACGACCACGACGACGACGACGAAAACGACAACGACAACGACAACAACAACAACAATAACAATAACAAGAACAAAAACAACAAGGATAAGGACGACAGCGGCGACAACACAACAACGACAACGACAACTGTAACAGCAGTAACAGCAACAGCAACAACGACGACCACAACAACAAGAGAACAAACATCATAATGAGAAAAGCCTAAACCCTAAACCCTCAATTTACTCAGACCCCTTCCCGTGGGATCAACAAGTCAAGGATCAACCAGTCAATTTACTCAACCCCCTTTGCGGGGGATCAACAAGTCAATCTACTCAAACCCTTCGCGGGGGATCAACAAGGCAACCTACTCAACCCCTTGTGGGGGGATTCATAAGTCAATTTACTCAAACCCCTTTGCGGGGGATCACACAACAAGTCAATTTACTCTAAACCCTGAACCCTTAACCCCTAAACCGTNNGGGGGGGGGGGGGGGGCCCGAAGTTCTCGCCACTCTGACTCTACCTGCTGAGTTGGCTTGTTCATGGGGTCCCAATGTAGCCTGTTGCTGGACACTTGCATGAACGATACGTGCCTCGAATTCTGTATCGTGAAGAGAGGATGACTCGCCACAATGCTGGACGAAGCTCCATCAACATGAACCCGAGACTCGACAACATCGGCATATCTGCACTACTACAGAAGTACAGTAGCCATGCACCGCCTGCTTTCACCTCAACTGTCGCCGGCACCTCCATCTTTCACTCAGGCATGATACGTTCTGAGTCTCGCACTGTTTCGACTCCTGAGGCGAGATCGCTGGCCGGCTCGACTCCGACCTACAAGGGGTCGGAACTTGGAACTGAATGCTTGCTGGTGGATTGTTCGGTCAGTGCTTGACAGCAAAATACTTGACTGTCACAACCGGCATCCTGGGTATGATGCTGGTGCTCATTTATGACTAGAGAACATCTTTCTGCCTTGCACAAACGATTTCTAGGGCAGCATGCATAGAAGTGCTGCCCCAATGGCCGCAAGCATGGCTCCGATGCAGTGGCCGTTGTCTCACTTTGGACATTGCTGGGAGGGAAGTCTGCAATGCTGTAAACGATGTATCCCACGAAAGAGGTGGACGCTGTGATTGTCTGCATCTGCGGCACTGCAGACCGGGAGGTGACCACAAATGCGAGATCCGTCTATGTGCCATCTCCAATAGCCTAGGAACCCCGCCTCTAGGCTGTCTATCATGTTCTTAATGCAAGAGAAACGGAAAGAATCTGTACGCCTATGCATCATTCTGCATCATGCTTTATTTTGTTTTTTACGCCTACTCATCTGCCCTGCCCTCTGCCACAACTCAGTCTGTGTTTTCCTCCGGCGCGGACAAGAACGTGCAAATGCGAAGCAACGCCGCGCGGCCTCTACGGACCACCTCTGAAGCACAGATGCGACAGAATTTTGTGCAAAACACAGAAAAGGAGCCGGATGATTCTCCGGCTGAAGTGTAGAAGAGAGATGGAGAAAGCAAGGCCTTTTCAAAGCACACCAAGTGGCGAATATGACACTTCCAAAGCGGTTAAGGGAGCCCAAAACATTGTAGAGTGTCACCGCATCTCTGGCGAGTGAACACCTGCATCACGAGCTGGTGTGAACGGAGGCCTATATGGCCACATTAACTACTGCAAGCAGGACTTCGTCCAGCAAGGTCGCACAGGATTTCGCTTGGTTTGCGTTCAGAAACCCGTCCAGGCGGTGCAACATGAGCCTTGCAGTAAGGTAACCTGCATTATAACCTTCATTAGTGTACTTATAACCCTAATTCTATCTACCCCTGAACCGCCAAGGTTTAGGGGAAGGCTTCTTCACCAACGGCCTCGGTTTGTTGAACAAACTGTTCGCGGTAGGTTAGGATGGATTTTGTTTGGCTTTCAGGATTGGGGCTCCGAGTTTAGAGTCCCTTTTGTTTTGGAAGATCATGGGTCCCAACCTCTTGGCGGATTTCGGGTTTCTTCGGCTCGCAAGGCAAGAGGCTTCTGAAGGTCGTCGTTGAAAGCATCCACGTCCGTGATCTTGCTCAGCACCAGCTCCTCACTGGAAAGGCCCTGCATGATGCAGGGTTTATGATTAGTGTAGCAGCCCCTCATGCAGCCTCCATAACAGCGCAGTTTGCACGATCCTCAAAAAGGCTCTCTCGAGGAGACGCCTGGTCTTCGAAGTGGAGAACTTAAAATGCTTCCTCTTGGGGTTCTGCCCCGGAGTAGGGAGCTCTTCCCATCTTGAATGCTTAATTTAGGTGTTGGTGCTGTTGACCGGGGTCGGGTGACTGAGAGGCCATGCTAATCCACAGGTACTTGGCAGGAATTTAGGCGGTGGTAACCATGGCAGCACAGGAAGAAATAGCTAGTGGACATTTTGACTCGAACGTAGAACGAAACCAACCTCGGTTTGTCGTGTGTCCTACTCCCTACAGGGTGTGACACAAAAGCGTTAGGCGGCGTTCTTCGCTCCGAAGAGGTTCTACCAACACATTCATTGTACGGCTAGTAGCAATCATTGATACGACTCAAGGGGCAAAGAGCCCAAACAAAGACCATCCTCAATGCCGATCCTCGTTAGGGTTTAGGGCCTAGGGTTTAGGACCATGGGCTTCTCGGGGGGTTTGAGATTTCAGCGTTGTTGGAGCTTCTAGATAGTATTTAGCCATCGGCGCTTTCCCCATGGAGTTTGCATGACTTGGGTTTGCACATCCCTTCGGATGGCTGCGGCAGGGCATCGAAGGAATCATCGCAGATGCTTGGACACCAACAATGAACTCGTGAAGAAGTGTCTCTGGAATCAACGGCCCGGGATCCAAGAGAGATACGTCACTGCAATGCGGGTACATCAAGCTGTTGATACTTGCTGGGGTCCTGGTACCATAGGAGCCCAATGCTTTGAGGTCACACAAGCGGATCCTAATGACCTAATGTTGAAAAGCCTGTGTGGCTACAACTACCCAGAGAAAGCCCTGTCCTTGTCAGCGGGAAATGAAGCTTCCTTGCTTGTGCAATTGTCAAGAATATGTGGCAGGGGATGTAGGGGGCAGCCCGCTCTGTCATCCGTCATCTCAGGTTCTAAGCGTAACATTACGGTTATTTGGGCAATCAGAAATTGATTCTGAGATTTCAGCCACTAGCATGTCAACTCTTTGGGGGGAGGGAGGAGGGTATGACAGGATATGGATGACAAAGGGAGAGACCTCCATTGCGGTTTTCGTGGGGGACAGCCACAAACCTTGCTCGCTATGAGCGAAGACATCATGAGTTGGGGACATGATTCAGAGCAATGACAACGAACCGGCACATGATCGCCACCCCAGGCGCAACAGCGACAATGAATGGCAGATCTCCATCATGACGATCATGATTCAGAGAACGAATGTGGGTGAGGGGGAGGGCAAAGGGGTGGGCATTTTGCTGCCATGGAGGAAGGAGCTAAGTCAAGTGGGAACCATCTGAATCTGAACAAGCTCCTTCTCTGGCAGTGGACCCTGAAGCTCGGAGCCCGCGTAGTGGCCCGAAATGCACGGAGAGGCCCTAACCAGGACGTGCTTCGGCGTTTGAAACATCCAGGTGCACGAGGCGATCCAGGCAATGATCCCGGGAGGCCGAGGAGTGCATCTTCACAGCCTGCAACAGTCTTAGACACTGGGCCTAAGACCTACGATTTGGGTCAGAAGGTCCCTGTCGCTCCGTATCAAAAATCTTCCTAGTTCCCGACAAGCAGAGCCATAAGCCTGTTGCAAGTGCAGCTCGTGGGCTTCGACGAGCTCTGCCTTATTCTGTCAGCAAAACAGAAGAGGCAGTGATTGATCCTTACTCAGAGAGTAAAGTCTGCTCCTCAAGACACGCTTGTGGTGCCCAAGGAAAGGCTGCACACGACCTAAGGTCTGGCAGTCCAGCACAGAAGGGCTAAATGCAAACTAAGCTGCAACGCACCATACCCTTGTGAGTAA
Source organism: Symbiodinium necroappetens (assembly GCA_905231915.1). Taxonomy (NCBI): domain Eukaryota; class Dinophyceae; order Suessiales; family Symbiodiniaceae; genus Symbiodinium; species Symbiodinium necroappetens. The sequence continues at coordinate 33,297 of CAJNJA010013953.1, read as the reverse complement.
TGCAAAGTCCTTCTCCAGGGCTACCACTTGCTCCAGTCGAGCCTTCAGAACGCATAGTGCAGGGAGGCATTGCAAAATCGCAAACAGAGACTGGAGGGAATGCTCCATGTAGGGGCCTAGAGTCTAAAGCTCGTCACAACCTTTGTTCCCGGACTCACACAAGGACGTGTCGTCGGCGTTGCAACATGTTGGCTGCTACAGCGTGCTTTCACCTCCGGTTGGTAACGTGCCAGAGCCACAGCAACCTCAACCGACCACACTGCAAAGTGATGACACTTGTGACTTCACTAGCTAGTGACTTCACCAGTGGCTAGTTCTCCCTCGTGGTTGCATCATGGTTTCTGCGCAGGGCGCATGGGAGCGGCAACTGGCCACAAGCGCCTCAGGAGCCCTCAGATCCGTCCCTCCTCCGTGCCCCCCCTCACCCACACGTGCAACCCCCCACAAGCATCGAATGCACCCGATTGATGCCTGGCCATGCTGTCGGTGGTAGGTCTTCAGGTAAGCCATCATGTCATCGAACTTGTTCATCTCCTCTGAGGGTTGCCCAGTAACTCCGATCTGAGCTCTTCAGCTCTAACCCACCCTAATCACCGGCGCTGAATGTAGCCGAGTTGGGCTGAGATCTCCAACGAAGTGTTTCGGTGTGCTACAGGGACAAGGAGTGATCGTATAATCTGTGGAGTCTGTGGGTGGCGGCGTGGCACAAATTCCTGTATGCTGATTCACTGAGAAGGCACAAACCCAGTAGGCAACATCCAGCTTCCCTGCTCTGAACAGGTCCTGGACCAATTTGCCCAGTTGACGTTCTGCAAGGAGCCTCGCGATTTCATCATACTTCTCACGGTTCAAAGCATCGGCTAGGATGGCTGCGAGGAGAAAGCAGAACTTGTTTCGCCAGCTGTGCGTCACCATCTTCAAGGGCATGCAAGGTAAGCCGTTGTTCACTGTGGACGCGTAGGCGAATCCATCTTGTGCTTCTTGGCTGCATCCATCGATTGCATCGAGCTCCGGCAGGCTCACGTCTGGATTGAACTCGGGAAACCGTAGCATGTCGCTTCCAGATCTGCAAGAATGAATCTCGACTTTCTCCGCAATGGAAGAGCCAGAGTGAGAGGAACCTCGGGCAGAGATGAGAACTTTCGAGAGTCAAAAATGCTGTTCAGAATGGATAAGAGTCAGGGTTCACAGGGCTTTATGGCACAAAAGACGTCGAGACACAACGACGAATCTCAGCGGCCGCACCTCGAAGAGAGACATCTGATGGGTCCACCACGCAAGAGCCGTTCCCAACCTGCGCATTGCAGACTTGAAGAAATCCCAAAGCTAGCCCGATACTGCTGGCACTATGAACCCTAAACCCGAAACCCTAAACCCTGCCTGGCTAAACTACCATCACCTCTGAGGTTTAGGGCATTTGGGCACCCAATGGTGGGACTCCCAGAGGAGCTCACAACCTCGTACATAAAGCCCATGAAGGTATGACGTGCCGAACCTGAACAGACAGTTGGCTAGGCCTTCGCGCTATACTTTATTTACTTTGTTTGTTTAAAGTGGCACTGAGGCATGGGGATGATGAGCCCCGACCCCACGGACCTTGTGGGCAGAATCACGCACTGCAGCCACGGAGACCTCCAATTGGGCAAAAGCCAGCGTTCTCTCCTAGAAAAAAGGGCTGACAGATCGAAGAATGGCTACGACTTTGGCAAAGTTTCAAGACCACCTGCAGCTTCCTGTTGCCCAGTATTCCCTTGAAGCCCTGCCAGACATCCGTGGCGGGCAGGGTCACGGAGAAAGGCTTAGGGTCAAGCACGCGGAAGATCAAGCTGTCTTCGAGGCACAGATCCTCCACCAGGAAAGCTTCCTTCCAGGTGGGTTTCCACGAAGCACCCCTCGGCTCGCCTCCCCTTAGCACTGACACCTCCAAAACAGGCTCGATGACATCCACGCTGTGCTCCACAACTACCACAAAGCAGCGCCTTCCTCTGATCTGCCGGGAGAGTGGGATGATGGCCTGACGAACAACGTCGTGGGTCGTGGATTCCTCTGGGGAGAAGTGCTGCATGACCTCATCCCCCAGCATTGCATAGAATTCCAAGAGCTGACGAACTGTCAGGCCTCGGCCGGCCAGCTCTTGCACTTTCTCCGTCCACGTTTCTGTGACTGCGGTCTCAGAAGGCGCAACCTCGTTCGCAACCTCGCCATTGCTGAGCAGAGAGAGATCCAGTCCAAACTTCTTGGGCGGCAAGGCCGGCGACGAGCGCGAGCCCAGGCCACTGGCCAAAGCTGTGCCAATGCCGGACACCAAGCACGCCAAGACTGGCACAATGATCATCTTGCGCAAAATCACCACGCCAAAGCTGAACATCCACTTCCCCTCATCTGCCTCACTGCACTCCACCGTTTCATGCTTGCGAGATGTTGGATGTTGCGAGCTTGAGGAACTATAGCTTTAAGGACCTACTTCCTAGAGCGCCTCAGACAAATTGGCCAGGAAGGCGGTGATCACGAGAAGATAGAGGAACGAGAGGATCGTGCTGAAGACCCAGAAGCCAAGATTCTTCCCGCGCCTCATCCAGAGTTGCCAGGGTCGAGGAATTGCCCGACTCTCTTGGACAAAGCTGCGTCGAGCAAGGTAGCACTCCAGGCTCCGTGGGACAAAACTGATGAGCACGGAGAACATGGCAACAAAAGTGTACCACAGAAACGTTCCCTGCTCAATGGGGCATTCTGAAGGACTCCTCGCGGCCACTGCTGTGCCATCTACCGAGAAGAACAAGGCGACAAAGGACAAGGATCCCACAATGCAATCCATTTCGATCTTGGCCCGTTTGGCCGCAGTCATGTGAAGATCGCAGAGGCTGAGCTCGTAGATCGGCTGCGCCGCTAAGAGAGCCGTCCAAAAAGGGCGAATTCGAGACGCCTGCACGGCTAGGAAAGCTTCTGGCAAGAGCTCATCCAGTGTCATGACCATCTCCTTCAGCTTTGTGGACTTCTGTGTCGCGACGCTGCCCTGAACCCATCCCCTCTGACCCCAGACGTGCATCTCGAGGGACCCGCTGTGCAGTCTGCACCTGCGGGCCACTTCCCACAATATACTTTGGCATAGGAAGCGCTCTGAAAATCTGCTGGCCAACGTTGGCTTGGCAGCCTTTAGCAGCTTTTGATGCACTTGGAAGGCCGCAGTCTGGCCCTGCAAAGCCGAGAGAAAACTCCCCTGCGCCCCAAGAAAGCTTCGCTGGGATGTGAATTTGGCCCCGTTCGGCTCCTTTCCCTGAAAGCTCCGCTGGGAGGTCAACTTGGGCCCCTCTTGCTCTTTAGTTCTCGCTTCATCAGAGTGGTTCTCAGGTGCACCACACAAACCCCAGCAACGGGACTTTGGGGGCAGATCTGTGAGGAAGTACTCATCCCGCCAAAGCCCAGAGTCATGCACCCTCATGTCTGTGATGCAGCCAAAGGCGATGAGCAGCAGCAAGCTGCTGAGCAGGATCCAAAGCGCCAGGCCCGGTGGTCGCGCCCACCAGCCCTCTCGCTCTAGTATCTCTTTCAGGCCATCCTCAGTCAGCATGTTGGCATTCCTCAGTGTCACAGGCAATGATGATCGACTGTTGAGGGCGCTGCCGGACTCAAGCTGCGACCGAGCCACGTGCAATCCAGCAGGATGTCGACGAAGGCCGAAAAGATGGAAAGGTGCGTCGTGGCACACCATGTGCCGGAAGAGTCTGACCCGGAGAAGACCTCTGTCAACTCCTCCGCTGTTGCCAGCCGCACGCCTTCGGTAGACCAGTTACCATCTTCATCCAGGAAGGCACAAACCCAGTTGCTCTCAGGCGGCACCTGTGTGACTCGCACGTAGATGGGCTTGTCCGTGAGCTGCATGTGCTGGACATTCTGACTCTGTACGTCGACGATGGAGACATCCACGGCTGATGCTGCAGCTTTGAAAGGTCGTCCTTCTGCCGACCCGATCTTCTGCCCAAGCCCAAAGAAGCCATCCTCGATGCCTGCATCAAAGGTCGTCAACACCAGCGCTGTGCCATCTTGCAAAACCTGGGCACAGGGCCAAGGCTGCCGCTTGGTAGCCACTGCACCCTGCCCCTTGCGCCTCTGCGGGCAGTGCGGCAGCGGCCGGGTTGTTGTCCACGACAACATCCAGAAAACTGGCGTTCGCTGCGGGAGGCAGCCTGGCAGCTACATACTGGCATCTATGGCCTTTGGGCACGAAGTTCCTTTGCACGAAGCACGCATCTGGGGTCTGGGGCTGTGGCTTCACAACTGCCATGATACCCAAAGGCGTTGTTGCAGATACCACTGAGTCGTTAGAGTCCATCAGTTGACCTCAGCAACCATCACTGAACTGAACCAGCACATGCAAGACCAGGTGTCAGGACTGGCATGTTGCAATGGTGGCAGGGGTGGCAGGGGCGGCAGGGGAGCAAGATTGCAGCTTCGCCCTACGTGCCACCAACGGGCACGAGCCTTTGAAGGTGGAGCTACTCAAAGTTGAGCAGCGACTTTTAAGTTACGTTGAGCAACTCACCAGAGCATCCGTGTCACGCTGCAGCCCGATGGTAATAGCCGCAACCTTGCTGGCAACTGCGGTGGCACTTGTAGATGCCCACGATACGATCCAAGTGCTACTCGTGGTCAATGTCAGCAATGTTGTAGACGTAGTCGTGGACTCACTCGTAAAAAGACTTCGCGTTGCTGTCATCGAGGTGCTTGTCAAGCTGGAGGAGCTACTTGTGCTGATGGAAAAGGAGAACGTTGACGTAGATACTGTTGTAGAAACAGTCTGTGTTGCAGTCATCGAGGTGCTTGTTAAGCTGGAGGAAATACTTGTGCTGATGGAAGAGGAGGAGGTGGACGAGGATGCTGTTGTGGACACAGTCGTGGAAACAGTTGGCGTTGAAGTCATCATGGAAGTGGAGGCGGTGGACGTAGATACAGTTGTGGACACAGTCGTGGATTCAGTCGGTGCTGTCATCGAGATGCTTGCGAAGCTGGAGGAGCTACTTGTGCTGATGGAAGCGGAGGAGGTGGACGTCGATACTGTTGTGGACACAGTCGTGGAGACAGTCCATGTTCCCGTCGGTGCAGGCAGAGGCGAAGATATGGTGAGCTCGTACACATCACTCAGACGGGCGCGATCATTTTGCAGTCCACCTACTATGTACATTCGGCTCTGGCCTGAAACCCAGAAACCACGAAAGAAAGCACGACTGCTGGGTAGCGAGCCGCTGGGACTCACCTCCTGCCAGAGATTAGCCTGACTGTCATAGAAATGAACATCGTTCCTGTAGTTGCTGCTGGTGGACGAACCCGACCACGAAATCCGACCTCCAATCACGTACATTCGACTGTGACTGGGGCTCCAGTCTGCGGCCATACCGCGGCGTGCACTTGGCGGAGCGCCACTCGGAGACAGCTGGGCCCACGTGTTGCTTTGGCTGCTGTAGCTGTGCAAGTCATTCATTATTATGGTGCCGTCACCGCCCCCGAACACATACATCTTCCTTTCGCTGGGGTCCCAAACCCCCGCATGGGAAGCGCGCTTGCTGGGTACAGGGCCACTTGGCGAGAGCTCTTGCCACGAGTTGTCCCCACTGCTGTAGCAATGCAAGTCATTTTTCGCTGTCTTGTCCCAACCCCCAAATATGTACATCTTTCTCGTTTCTGCATCCCACACTGCAGCTGGAAAAGTTCGCGCGCCAGGTGGAGAACCTGTCGGGAATAGCTGCTGCCATGAATGCCCTGGGCTGTCCGTAAAGAAATACAAGTCATTCAAGTAATCACCGGACCTATCTATTCCTCCAAAGATATACATCCGTCTGTCATCCAGACTCCATGCTGTACCAAATGATGCTCGCGGAGAGGGGACAGATCCACTTGGGGAAAGTTGCTGCCACGATCCTGACCCTCCACCGGTGTCAGAGAACTTCCACACAAAGTTTGCCCGACCAGCATCAGAATTTCCGCCAAACACGTACAGCGTGCCCTCACCGGGGATCCCAACAAGGGCATGGTTAACAAGCCCAGAGGGTGACCCGCTTGTCGAAAGCTGCTGCCACGAGTCAGCGAAAAGTGTCGTGGACACAGTCGTGGAAACAGTCTGTGTTGCAGTCATCGAGGTGCCTGTCAAGCTGGAGGAACTACTTGTGCTGGTGGAAGAGGAGGAGGAGGTGGACGAGGATGCTGTTGTGGACACAGTCGTGGAGACAGTCCATGTTCCAGTCGTTGTGGGCAGAGACGAAGATATGGTAAGCTCATACACATCACTCAGACGGGCGCGATCGCTTTGCATTCCACCTACTACGTACATTCGGCTCTGGTCTGACACCCAGAAACCACGAAAGAAAGCACGACTGCTGGGTAGCGAGCCGCTGGGACTCGCCTCCTGCCAGAGATTAGCCTGACTGTCGTAGAAATGAACATCGTTCCTGTAGTTGCTGGACGAATGGCCCCACGAAATCCGACCACCGATCACGTACATTCGACGCTGACTAGGGCTCCAGTCTGCTGCCATAGAGCGGCGTGCACTTGGCGGAGTGCCACTCGGAGACAGCTGTTCCCACGTGTTACTTTGGCTGTTGTAGCTGTGCAAGTCATTCATCGTTACGGTGCCGTCACCGCCCCCGAACACATACATCTTCTTTTCGTTGGGGTCCCAAACCGCCGCATGGGCACTGCGCTTGCTGGGTACAGCGCCACTTGGCAAGAGCTCTTGCCACGAGTTGTCCCCACTGTCGTAGCAATGCAAGTCATTCAGTGCTACACCCTCGTCGCCCCCGAATATATACATCTTGCTCGTGTCTGGGTCTCACACTGCAGCTGGATTTTTTCGCGCACTAGGTGGAGAACCCGTCGGGAATAGCTGCTGCCATGAATCCCCTGGGCTGTCCGTAAACAAATACAAATCATTCAAGAGATTGTTGGATTCATCTCTCCCTCCAAAGATATACATCCGTCTGTCATCCAGACTCCAGGCTGTACCAAATGATTGTCGCGGAGAGGGGACAGATCCACTTGGGGAAAGTTGCTGCCACGATCCTGACCCCTCACTCGTGTTAGAGAATTTCCAAACAGCATTTTCCTCGCCAGAAGCAGAACTTCCTCCGAACACATACAGCGTGCCCTCACTGGGGATCCCAACAAGGGCGTGGTTGGCAAGCCCAGGGGGTGACCCGCTAGCAGAAAGCTGCTGCCACGAGTCAGCCTGTGTCTCGGGAAGGGCACAAGTAATGATAGCAATCACCCAGCAGTTCATTGAGAAGGGCGGATGGCTTCCGCAAGACATGGACAAATTAGCGATGATCAAGCAACACGTTGCTAAGCTTGCTCCGTGGCTTCACGTTGTTCTTGCGACGCATATGAGAAGTCTTGTGCTCTGTTGTCAGCTCTTCCTTCATGCATGTAAACCAAGCGAATGGTTCGATCGCATCACCCCAGTTGAATGCAAGCCAAAGACCTTTGCGGATGACAAGCATGCTGCAGCTGCGGCAGCATGGCACGTCGATCGTCACTTCCAGCTGGCAGGGGTCACAAGTCACGCCTCTGTGACCCTGCCGAGCTTCCGTCTGAACACCAAATCGGCACGGCGATTCCAGCGCCAGGAAAACGAGGCATGCACTAATTTGGCGCCGACAACTTGTGGCAAGCGCACTGAGCACCTATCACGAATTGGGCGTATTGCCAAAAGTGGAGGTATCCGGGCCTCCCTGTTCACTGCTCCACCTCTCGCATAAGTAGCAAGCAGATGGTGACTACAAAACGAGCTAAGTGTCATTTAGTCTCGTCTTGCCGCATCCGCTCCGGATCCGACCGAGATGCGAATGTAGACCCACGAACTCCCTGCCGCCTGGCCTCTTGCTGGAGCCAGGCCTGACAAAAGCAACCGCGTGTCGATGCTATTTCGTCTTTGAGTGGCTCTGTGCCCCTTTTAGCAAGGGCACAGGCAACCACGGCTTTGATTGGGAATTGGGGAAAGTTAGGCTTGCCAACCACAGTTAATGCCGAAAAAAATGGGGCTGCCTAGAGAAACAGCATTGCGCAGAGCGATCTGAAGTGATATTGTCTCATGCGGATGTCACTTGCCACACCCAAGCCGTTGCCTTGCTGGAGGCCATGTTTCTGATGCCTTCCGGCGGAGCCTCCCTCCCTACAGCATGTTGTCGTCTTTGGGCCAAGCGCAAACAAAAACATGTTCAGGTAATCCAAGTCGGTGTGGTGACTGTGCAGTCACCGTCCACTTAGACAACTCAATTCCACCGACGCAAGTATTGGCCAACGGGCTCTACGTGCCAACCCCAGGATTCCGTTTGCACTCGGATCGGGAGTGTTGTCGAGCCCCTTGCAACCCGCGACTTTCGAAGCGCATCTGCTGAGTTCGCAGACATGGACTTTGGCAGAGTACGAAATCTAAATCGAATAGACTGGAGTTTTGCACCTGCACCACTGGTAGCCAATGCCTATCCACTTGACGTGGCTCCGGCTCGCACTAAACCAATAAAGACTACATATATGCTGTTTATAAATACGAAAGGGCAGTCACGCATCAGGGGTGGTGTCTGACAACAGCGGCCACTTTACTCTGCCTTCAGGGGCCCCGGGGCTCTTGCCAACGAGTTTCTGTGCCGGGCACAGGTTGAAGTCATGTCAGTCATCGAGGGTTGTGTGCTGAGCCCGAAAGTCTCTCCATTGATCGCGACGAGCAAGAGATCTACACACAAGGCCGATGCGCAAAGCTATGCAAGCAGTGAGCTACGACGTGGCAACTCTGCTGCCAAGAACAACGTTTTCTGCCTGCTGCTTCCCCACTTCTGTTCCGGAGGCGTCGTCCGGACCTCCAAACCGGCGCCTAATACACCCTAATACATTTACTCTATGCCTCTATGCCTCGGCTTCTAGTCTAGCAGCTTCTCGCATCTTGCGAAATCTGCTTGGGAACAGAAGGAAAAAAACAAGCACTTGAATGCGCTCTTTGACCATTCTGTTTAAGGCTGCTTTCAAAGAAGCATTGAAGACTTGCCCTTCAATGCCGTACACGAAACCTCGCAATCCATCTGCTCTGTAAACTTTCATCGCCATCTCGAACATGTTGAGGGGTTCTGCAGCCACATCTCTTTTTTGGCACTCTTGCCGGTGCTTCGATCGCTTTGTCTGTGCTTGGCACATCTGCTTCACACGAGTCAGCGGATAACAAACTGTGGAAGCAATGAGCTTGCTCCCCAATCCAAGCCAAAATGCCTGACCAGCCGTCAGTCCGATGCGAATGCTGCCAGCGCCAGCGTTCTTCCGGTTTGTTCGCCTCAGCCACGCATTTTTGATGGTGTCATAGATCGTGTCCTGAATCGATGCGTTCACGGACAGCAGCAAACAAGGCAAAAGGCCTTTGTAGAAAGCTTTCAGGCCATCCTCCTTGTACATGCTAAGAGCTGTGGCCCAGTTGCTTCGTCGCTCAGATTGCGTCTGCATCCTGGTAGAATGGTTCTGCAAGGGCAACGTGGTGAGCTGCATGACTGCTCCTGTACGGAACCATCACTCTGATGTGTGACCGTACAGTTTGCTCGGTCCATGTGGGGGAATTATCAGAATCTACGAGAATCCATCACTTGTAGAACAAACAAATAAACAGACACATGCAGAACGCAATGATTGTAATGGCCAGCAGGCTTCCAAAACTGGTCCCGACAAACTTGGGGCCTTAAGGTTGCCATTAGCGAAACCAATCGATGTAAATTATGTTGATGTGGGTGATGAAAACGAAAGGGCAATGCTAGGTTGCGTGCAAGTGTCCGCCGGACACCCGGACACCAAGAGTGGCACATCGCATGCGGGGTAGCGGCACCAGGTTTAATGAGTGACGCAGCGCGATATCAGATGCAGGGGCAGCGTGTTTGGGGTGGGGGAAAAGGGGGGCTTCATTGACCCAGATCCTTTCCCCTGGTCCCGCTCCTGATGAGCGTGTGCTCCCAACCGCTGGCACAACTTGTTTCACATTCACACGCACACACACACACACACGAACATGGAGATCTCAGTCGTAGCCGGTTGTCGGTGTTCCTTTTCTTTCTCTGTCCCTTGTTATCTTTTGTCGTCTCTTATCAGCTACGCAACTAAAACATAGAACCTGTGGAACCGTTTATCAACTCGCATACTGCGATTTGTGTAGATGCAAAACATTTCTTTTCATTCGTTAATCGCATCACTAGGCTACAGCATCCACTCCACACATCTTTTTCCTTTCGGTGTGGTCCGCCTCACATCCTGTAGAACCTGTGTATCACCACACAGGAAGTGCTTTGGTAAAACATCCGGTTCGGCATTCTGCCGACAACCTAGGGTCTACCCCCCAGGTTCCGGTATTGCCTAGAACCTACCACGGTTCCGATACCCCAACCGGATGCAGTCCAGTTCGACACTCGCTGCCACACCCACAAGAGAGAGGGCTACCCCACAGGGGATCGTCTCGTGAAACAGGGCGGGTGGGCGGGCAAAGAACTTGCCGTTTTGGCTCGACTGCCAAGGTTTGATCCAAAACGCAGGATGGACGGTAACAAATGATTCATGTGCACCCAAACCTGCCAAACCCGACACAAGATTCACATGATATACATTCGTTAATCGCATCACTAGGCTACTGCATCCGCTCCACACATCTTTTTCCTTTCGGTGTGGTCCGCCTCAAATCCTGTAGAACCTGTGTATCACCCACCACACAGGAAGTGCTTTGGTAAAACATCCGGTTCGGCATTCTGCCGACAACCTAGGGTCTACCCCTCAGGTTCCGGTATTGCCTAGAACCTACCGCGCTTCCGATACCCCAACCGGATGCAGTCCAGTTCGACACTCGCTGCCACACCCACAAGAGAGAGGGCTACCCCACAGGGGATCGTCTCGTGAAACAGGGCGGGTGGGCGGGCAAAGAACTTGCCGTTTTGGCTCGACTGCCAAGGTTTGATCCAAAACGCAGGATGGACGGTAACAAATGATTCATGTGCACCCAAGCCTGCCAAACTCGACACAAGATTCACATGATATACATTCGTTAATCGCATCACTAGGCAACTGCATCCGCTCCACACATCTTTTTCCTTTCGGTGTGGTCCGCCGCACATCCTGTAGAACCTGTGTATCACCACACATGAAGTGCTTTGGTAAAACATCCGGTTCGGCATTCTGCCGACAACCTAGGTTCTACCCCCCAGGTTCCGGTATTGCCTAGAACCTACCACGCTTCCGATACCCCAACCGGATGCAGTCCAGTTCGACACTCGCTGCCACACCCACAAAAGAGAGGGTTACCCCACAGGGGATCGTCTCGTGAAACAGGGCGGGTGGGCGGGCAAAGAACTTGCCGTTTTAGCTCGACTGCCAAGGCTTGATTCAAAACGCGTGCACCCAAGCCTGATTCACATGATATACATTCGTTAATCGCAACACTCGGCAACTGCATCCGCTCCACACATCTTTTTCCTTTCGGTGTGCTCCGCCTCAAATCCTGTAGAACCTGTGTATCACCACACAGGAAGTGCTTTGGTAAAATATCCGGTTCGGCATTCTGCAGGCAACCTAGGTTCTACCCCCCAGGTTCCGGTATTGCCTAGAACCTACCACGCTTCCGATACCCCAACCGGATGCAGTCCAGTTCGACAGTCGCTGCCACACCCACAAAAGAGAGGGTTACCCCACAGGGGATCGTCTCGTGAAACAGGGCGGGTGGGCGGGCAAAGAACTTGCCGTTTTGGCTCGACTGCCAAGGCTTGATTCAAAACGCGTGCACCCAAGCCTGATTCACATGATATACATTCGTTAATCGCAACACTCGGCAACTGCATCCGCTCCACACATCTTTTTCCTTTCGGTGTGCTCCGCCTCAAATCCTGTAGAACCTGTGTATCACCACACAGGAAGTGCTTTGGTAAAATATCCGGTTCGGCATTCTGCAGGCAACCTAGGGTCTGCCCCCCACGTTCCTGCATTGCCTAGCACCTACCACGGTTCCGACACCCAATGCACTCTTCCCCAAAACACTTCTCCAGAAACTGGAACACTAGCATGGCGGGCACCAACGGAAGGGACCACACTTCCGACGGGAAAAACGAGCGACGCAGTACAAAACCATTCGCCATACTCGAGGGGTCGTCCATCCCCAGTCGGCTAATGGAGTCAGACCAGTCAGCCTTACAGGGATCCACTCCCAGTAAATCCAGGTCTCGAGGGAAAACAAGGCGACAGGGATAAGGTCAGTCAGGCGCTCCAGGTCGGGCGAATCAGAACGGCCCCGAATCAGAGCCATCAAGGCCGCGACGTTGTCGATGTACCAAACTCCTCGGTGACCCCGAAAAGACGAGGCTCTCGAAGTCAGAGCAACAAGCACCATTGAAAGCTCAAGTTGCGCGATCTTGGTGTCACCTGGCAAGCAAGCTTTGCAGGTATCGTCTGTGATTGCGGACACAAAGACCTCCCTCTGGGGTCGCGAACGACGGCGATGGCAGGATCTCGACTTCCCGACGAGGCTTCAAGCGGAGTATTGCACGCACCGTCTCAAAGGCTGTCCGAATCGCTCGGGTCAACTCCCGGCTAGACTCGTGTTGCCTCTCCTTCAAGGCATGGAGGCCACCAGTCCCAACACGACCATTCCGACCATAGATGCCCTGCTCGAGGAAATTGAGAATCTTATAGAGCTTGGAAGCAGTGCCCGCAGGGAGGGAGTTCTCGGCTTCTGCTTGTCACAAGACGGACTGCAGCCTAGCCCGAACCCAAAACCGCACAGCTCGCCGCTGTCGGAGGTGCGAAATCCCAGTCCACCAAGAAAGTACCAGAGGTGGCCATCATCTGTCGCTTCTCCTCAGCGAAGGGGGAACCCATCATGCGATTGACCTCGCTGAAGGCATGTTGGCCGGAGCCTTTCGCTGAACTCAAATCCGTGACATGAGCGTCGTCGAAGTACACCATAGTGCAGGTGAGGCGGCGTCCCACCGCCTCGGTGAACCTGCTCAGCCATTGAAGCTCGTGACCGCCAAGGGCAACCCGAATAGCAAATCAGAGCAGACCTGGTAAGCTGGTCCACCACAGCCGCAATGCCACCAGGCAACCACACAGCACAACGACTGGGCTTCAGACATGGAGCAATGCCGATAGCCAATCCTCTCCTCCTCCCTCCCATTGGTCTGTCCCCAACAGAAGGTCGGCTTCATCGGGAGGTAAATGGCGCATCGCTGCCGACACATGCTGGGCCGGACGAAGAGCTGAACACAAAACCACTTTGTTGGCGTCCGAGCTGAGCTCACTTTGGCCACCATGATCAACATTATCGATGAACCTTCGCTGTCTTCGGGGTGATAACACACCTTGGAATAAGCCAACAGAGACAGGGGTGAGGAGTACCCACCCGGACAACGCTCGGGCAAGCCCTCCCAAACCACGGCTGTTGCCGCACCGGCTGCTTCCAACAGCAGGATGGGGCGACAGGCTACCCGGTCAACACCGCCGCCGACGGTCGGTCCTGGGACAAACAAAGACGAAGTGCGCACTGCGTCACCCGCACCATCCTTAAGCTTGGCAGGGGCACCTCCCACATCCACGGCGCCGACACATACCAGTGTGCGTCCCGCAACTCCATCACCTCGGGCATGATGGCCCCAAGGCTACGGCCATTGAGCGCATAGGCGATCATGAGCATGTGGAGCTTCTGCACGTCTGTGTCGACATCTCTGAACGTCACCTCATCCATCTCTGGCTCGTCCGTATACAGCCCATCGGCCAGCCGCCTTGTCCTTGTCTTCTGTGACGTTCCTAGCTGGAACTGCAAAGAACGAACCTTCCAGACGTCGAAAACGCAAAGCATGCGCCCGAAAAGCTCACGGCTAATCCTAGATACGACTGCATCCGAAGGCTGCACCTCGGCTGGGAACCACAGTTTGTGTCCAACCCAGAACTGCTCCTTCAAACCACGAAGTTCGCAGCCCGCAAGCAAGGAGTCCAGGTCCGCTAAGGAGACCTTGGACTGGTCTTGTTCCACCTGCGAGTAGCAAGTACATGGTACGTGTTGCTTTCCAAGCTCGCCGAAGCCGAGGCGTCTGGAGCATAGTGTGGTCACGTAGACCTAGTTTGGGCACCCACGAGCCCACTCCAGACTCATCGTTAAACAAGAACCTGAATTCCTCAAGGTGGGTGATGCCTGTTCCGAGGATTTCGTCAATGATCTTCTGGTTCAAGCAGAAATTCAACTGAAGTGCACCAGCGCCCTCTCCAACCCACCACCATCCCCTGGCATTCCACCTACCTAGACTAGGAGGTTAGCAAGTTAGCCAAACGTCGAACGATGAAAACACCGCGAGCTAGCCGAGCAACGGTAGACGATGAAACCCTTAGATTTTCACTAGCCTCCGGCTAGTTCTCCCCAAGCGTAGCCAGTCAGGCTATTCGAGAGTAAGTCACAGGATCCCGGCCGACACTCGCGCACGCTCCCCACTCCTAGGAGAGCCCCGGGCGCTGCGAGAGCCGGCTACTCCCCCATGAAACGATCCCAAGGATGGGGCAATAGCACCCCCCCCCCGGTTAAGGAAGGACAGATTGCGGCAACCATACAGAAAAAAAAGAGAAGCTTCACTCTAGAGTTGGTTACTCCAGTGCCACGGGGGCCCACTGGCTAATCCGAAAGCAGGTACGTCTGGCTGATCAGGCCAGATATCACCACGCACTGNNCAGTGTCTTCGTTGGGCAGTGACTGTCAGGCACGCACTGTGCCCCTGCAATAAATTTGTTGTCTCACTCAAAGGTCGCCATGTCCAGGCGAACAGGGCTGCAGCAAAACGACGGTGCAACCTAAAGAGCAAATGTGACTCGGTCGCCATGTACAGGCGTGTACACACACACACATGCGGACCCGTCATCCTTACCTAGATGGACGCTGTTTGTGAAAGCTCGTTACATCACTTCTCTTCAATCACATCTCTTCTTGGCACATGTCCGGTTCATAGGCCAGTACAGCCACAACAGCTTTTAAGGTGTACATTTGGGCGGCTTTTTGCATGTACACAATGTGGTGTCCCAGATTGCTTCACAGCACTTCTATCACCGTCTTCGTTGGGCAGTGGACGATAGAAGGCTGACGGCCCCCCCGTCTTTTTGAGCACTAATGCCACCTACATCGAAACAGGAGTTGCGCACACACACACACAACCGGTATAACCGGTAGTAAGGGTGTTAATGGTTCATGGTTCAAAACTCTAGCTTAGAGTTGAAGAAATTTCTAAGTCAACACATGGCTAGAGTTGTGACAGCATGAAAGGACAGGAAAAGGTCAAAACAGCACATTCAGAATGTTTTAATCTTTTGCATCCGGTGCAGTTCCTACGAAGAAGGCTGGCTCCCATGTCCTAAGGACAGTAATGGGCGCTGTGAACGGAATGTGACGACCGGGTTAATGTAGCTCAAAGGACGAAAGCTGTGGTTGGCCGCCAGTGGCAGCTTTTACTCGGTACTGCAGCACTCTCTTAACCTGGTCGACAATGTCCGTTGTAACACAGTTGAGATGAAAAATGATAGCTTGGTCTCTCGCACAACGGTCTGGCGGAATACGAGCTTCAACCCGGCATAGATGGAAGTCCGATGGCAGTCCCGCTTGCGCCGCTGTACGTTACATGGCAGAAATGATAGCAAAGAACTCTTGACCCAGGCAGCAAATGATCAGAACGTGTAAATGTTGGCAGAAGACTCTCCCAGTGAATGCTTATACTCCCTGCTTTTGCCGGTAACTGGTAGCATCCGCGTCCGTCAAAACAGAAGTTGCACTACGTGCAAGATTGATGTAACCGATAAAGCAGAAATACCATAACAAGCAAACGTTTCAAGGCAAGTTGTATACAGCATCGATTGGAAAGAGCTTGATTAGCAATGTCGTTGAATTTCTTGCGGTCAGGCTTGTCTTTTCGGATGTTCCTAGTGACAGGGCGACACAATTCGTGCTCTTGAAGCTCTGCAGTACTCAGCACAGATACGACAGGTTCCTTCTTTGCAACAGTATCGCTTGACTTTGGACCAGTGTTGCTGAGCACGGGAAAGAGAATCGGCAAGTCTGGAGCCATTAGAAGCACGAACAACACGAACCTTGCAATTATCTTTGGGGTTATACAGAATTCGTCCTTACACTGGTCCAGGTGTGTTCCAATGCTGAAATCGTGATGGTTCATCTATCTTCTCACTCTTGGTAAAAGATGTTGAGTCACTGGACGATGTAGACCAAGATACTGAAAGAAGTGGTTTAGGACGTCAATGTGCGTCGCCTTTCTCTCCGAGGTACACTTTTCTTGGGAGCTATCTTCGTCATTGTTTTCCATCCGATAAATCTGACGAATCCGGATGCCAACGAGATTGCATAGAGTTGAACGGAAATCCCAGGGCTGAAAGACCCTTGAACCTGAGAACACGCAAATTAACTTAAACCCTTTGGTCAAAGGTGCTGCAGGATGCAACATGCAATGCAATCCAAGGACAAACTTTTGTTCTTGTCGCCTAAGGCGATGAATCTCTGACTCTTGCAGGCGAGCCGTAGATGCTCAGCAATGACATTGATTAGCCGTTCAAACCTCCACACGGCGTGTGGCTACGCTTTCGTTTCCTGGTTGGTGAGGCTTCACTTGTAGTAGGCGAGGCCGAACCCATCGGTGACGACAAGACAGTATTTGGCTGATTGTGCAAGACCGCTTTCTGGCACAGCCAAGCATGGGTTACAGGAAGCCTTCCCAGTACCAGCTGTGACGCGATTGGGCATCTTCCAGCACCAATGCCACAGGAATGAAGATGACGGTGAGCGGCTACGTTCGCGACTGGAGTCCACGCGGAAAAAGTACGGGTGAAGAGAAAGAACAGCTGCGGCATGATGCTCTATAGTCGCATCAGACTTGTTGACAAGTAGAGAAACACTAAAATCACTAAAGTGATGGTGAGTGATGGTGGACTGCAAGCCAAGTTTGGGCACAGAGCACAGGCTCCTAACGCTAGATCAAGTTTCCACTTTTCGAACACTGTCAGCACAACGTATGTTGTACAGTGGGTTTTAGACGATTCGGAGAAATCCAAAAGGCTCAAATTCGCAAGATAAGATGATCAAATTTCCAGATGTCAAGACTGCATGAAAACTGCGAAGACGAACAGTATAGTATGAAGTAAAAGCAGCGGGATCGTAAGACGTTTGTGCTGCATAATGCTGCATCATGAAGTCAGAACTATTGAAAGACGACGTCTTCTCATCTGATCCAAATCAGACATCGCTTAGGTTAAGGAGAGACGGTGCATCCGAGGCGCGGCAGTTTGTCGCGCAAAAGCTCGATGCGATCTTTCGGAAGGGTCTTGAGGATTTCGGGAGCCCTGGCAATTGCTTGCATCAGCTCCTGGTGCTTGACTTCGCCGATCGTCTCTCTCAGACGCGTGACCCGAACATTGATCTTCTGCTTTGTGTGCCCGATGGTCTGAATGAGCAAGACACGATTTCCCAGGCGTTCAGGGTCAATGGCACGATCTACCAGTTGATCTTGCATGACAAATGGCAAAGGTGCTCCCTGTTTGTCATGAAGCCTACGACGCTTTGCTGGCTGGGGGCCTTCGGAACTTTTGCTGTTTCGGGCCTTCTCACACTCAAGCTGTGCACGTAGGGACTCAATCTTTTGTTGAGCAGGTGTGGCAGATGAAGACGAGCTGGAGGCAAAAGGTTCAAGCTGTTCGAATCAGACTTTAGCCAGGGCCTGAGCTTTATGAACCTAGACCTCTTCTGACGAGGGGTGAGACTTGGAAAGATCCGTCACAGGTCTGTGCCTTGCGAAACTGATGAGCAAATTGTCATCTATATCCCATGTCTTCTCCATGGTAATGGAGAGAATAGCTTGCAGGAGCACTGCTTCATTGACCTTCCTAGCTACAATGAAGCTGCGAGAACTTCTGTGGGAAAGAGCACACAGATGTTGGTTGTACCATCCTCGCCAAACTAGGTCGACGAGTTTGACCTGCTCCATGCTTTGTCCAGCCGAACAATATTTTGAGCTCCAGGATGTTGGAGCGATCTTATAAATAACAAAGTTTTGCCATAAATCTCGCGGCTGTTCAGGTGGCTCTTGCTCTGAACAAAGGATTCTGGGAGGTCTTGTGTTGTTTTGAACCCTGTGGAACTCTGCCAATCCTGGTACTTGGCATCGGTGGTCTTGCTGGTGGGCTTGGTGGGTGCCCCAGTGTTGTTCCAAGATTGATGATTTTTGGCGTCGTCGTTCTTCCACTCCCGGGATGATGATGGTGCCCACCACGACTGAGCTATGATTGATGACATGATTGGGAGCTCGAGGCTGTTGCTACATACAACCAGCTGCAGCAAACAAACATGCAATAACATGCACTTCAAATCATTTCAATGCGGGCTACCAGCAGCGCAAGCTTCCGGACTATATTGATGCATTTTCAAGAGCAGTCTGCAGCACAAGCTCACAAGATTACTCAAGATATTCATGCGACGGCGATCTTCTACGGGAACGAGAACGAGATCTGCTACAACGTCTCATGGCACTTTTAGGGACAGCATCATTGGCAGCCTTAGCACAAAAAGCCTTAATGGAGCTAAAACCACTCGGCCGGGGCCCATCAGAAGGCGGTGGGCTCGTTGGGGGCGGGAGAGGCGGAGGAAGAAAAAAGTTGAGTACATTGGGTCTCCACATCATACTTGCTTTCGGAGCACGATAAGGCATAACACTGGTAGAAGGCACCGTGGGTCTCAAAGTCAAAGCCGAGCTTTTGCCATGAGTATTCCTGGGCATCGCCTTTCTGGGTGATTCGCGAATTGTTGCTGGGTCAGGTGCAACTCCCCATCATCGAAGATTTTCAGCAGCTGTAGAAAGTACGCGATTCTGTAATTGCTCCCTAAAGACTGTACGAACATGATGGTTCGTGAGGGTGGTTCACTCGCCGATCCGTGAGGCCGCGAAGTATGTGTGAGAGCTCATCAAGTGGCTCAATCGCTCGGCGCATGGTCATCACTGCTACCGGACATGTTGGCTACAAACTAACTCCTTGAACAGAAACCTTGAAAGGAAACCTACCGTAAATGTAATAGTCATGCGAACCTGGGGGAAACTACTGCACACGGTCAAGAGCTTCATTGTCTATCACAACTTTGGATGCAGGCTCCAACATAAGCAACTCAAACCAAGATGGCCCCATTGTTCATCATTGGATTCATGTACAGGAAGTACCAGATAGAACCTTGAGACCTTTGCGCTGGATTCCCGAATGGCCCAGCGTTTGTCTTTGCTGGGAGATTTCATCAGCTCAAAACTTCGAAGGTTCTGCACTTCCAAATACGTGTTGGCAGACGGAGACTTAGTGTGGCAGGTATTCATGACTCCAGGTATAAGAACACCGCATTGGTTCTTGCTACGAAGACAAGTTTGGATGTCAATCCTGCTGCCACTCCATCGTCGCCTTCTTCTGCTGCTCGACCAAAAAACCCGAAAGGTGTTTCTGTATGACTCATGCCAACAGTCTCGTTGCAGGTGCGAAAGATGCCACCAGCAAAAGGTGGTCTGTCCCGTTCCTAATGCAGACAACGCGGGGCCCGGAAACTTGTCAGTATCAATCTGCCACATAATGATGTTGTTATGAACTTGAAAGATTTGCTCGTATGGGAGCTTCACTGTAACAGCGGCTTGACAGACTGACAGAAACTAACCAGCACAGAAGGCTGAATATCCCATGTAACAGCTGATGCGGGAGCATTACGTTGTACAAGCTGCAGAAAGAACCTGACACATCGAAAAAATTCATCGCATGGATTGTTCATGCAAGCTTTGCTTTCAGAGGCAACAAAATGCAAGACGACCAGAGCAAAACTTGAATAGTCGGTGATTCGGAATAGTCCAGTACTCAACAAACTCGCTGTCGATGGAATCCGGCTTACTAGACTCGTTGAGAGTCTTTTCTGTAAGCCTTGCTTGACTAACGGCCAGTGCTGCTGCTACTCCCTGAGGATCACAAGCTGAAATCGGACCAGCATTTGACATTGCCAAAGCATGTGCAAGAGCAGCTGTTGCCAATGTTCCATCAAAGGAACCAGGTGTGGAAGTCGGGGGTGGCGGTGTGGGTGTGGGTGTGGATGAAAACGGTGGTGGTGGAACAGTTGGAGCTGAAAGTGTATGCGGCGGTGGTGGCCTCGAAGTCTTAGGTGAGTGGACGGGATGTGCTGGTCGAGCAGCAGTTGGATCAATTGGTGGAGCAGGTGGAGGTGGAGGTGGTGGTGGTGGTGGCCGAGTGGGAGTGGAAGGAGTCAGCAGTGTACCAGGTGCAGGTGGAGTGGGAGGATCGAACGTGTGTGAAAAGGTGAACATTGTGGTAGCATAACTTGTGGATGTGTGTGACACGGTGAGCTGGCTGCTGGAACAACTGCAGGTGACAGTGGCAACTGATGCTGCTTCGGACCGCCTAGAACTGCAGGATGGGCTTCTGGAACGTCGACTTCTCTTGTAAATACGCTTTCCGCTTCTACTTCTGCGATAACGTGCAGAAGTGCTGCTACATCTTCGACGGCGTTGTCTGTGTCTGACAGGCTGCGACATACGAACACCATGAGGGGCCTGACGCCGTAGAAAACCTGGCTCATATTTGAAGATATCGAAGCATACGGAGACGTTGAGCATGACAGCAAAAGCGACATGACTTTCTCGCATCCTCCCGATTTCCTTCTTCTCGCTCTTGGATCTGTTGAAAGTGAATATGACAACTTGCCATGGCCCAGGACACAAAGCGAAGGTTGAGGTACAAGAATGTTAAATGATTGAATGATGATGAGACTACTCCTGAGCTCCTACGCCTGGGGTCTTTCAAGGGGCTGTCCAGCCAAGGGTGCAATATCAGTTTTTCCTTGAATGCATCACCAAGGCTCGTACGAGCTTGAACCAGGGCAGTGGTTCTTCCAGTGGGAAACATGTCAATTGGGGCCTCATTCTTGTGGAGTCTGCAGGGACTAAAGGCTCAAGCACCAGGAAAGAACAAACGTAGTCAAGGTGTACCAAATGTTCCAAGTTCCCCCCGCCACAGCGCTTTGGCAAAATTACTGTCGGGAAACATACTTGCAGACCAGTCATCCTTACCTAGATGGATGCTGTTTGCGCTAGCTAACTCGTTACATCATTTTTCTTCCATCACATCTCTGCTTGGCACATGTTCGAAATCATTGCTTAGGTCGGTACAGCAACAACAGCTTTTAAAGTGTACATTTGGGCGGCCTTTTGCAGGTACACAATCTGGCG
>CAJNJA010013953.1:0-11583 GCA_905231915.1 Symbiodinium necroappetens | reverse complement strand
TCAGGGCTTTCACACACACACACACAGACAAACCGCCACGAGCGAGGCTCGACAGAGGGACAGCTGTTCGGGTGGATTGTCTCCGGTTCTGATGTGCTCGCAGTTCGTCCCCTGCAACGTGAACGGTTATAGCGGAAGATGTTTTTCATGCTGGCATGGACCATGCTCGCTTAGACCCAAATAGAAACTATGTTGGGCAAACTCCACCATCGTTCAGACCCATTAGCGATCATTACACACCTGCATGCCTTCCGTCAGCAGAAACGCCGCCTCGGGACGTTTGGCACATCCAGCCAAACTCTGCCAAGCAATGATTTGTGCTACCTCGCAAGTAAACAAAAGCTGTTCTCGAGCATGCCGAAGTCCTGCCGTGGTGGCAATAAGCATGTTGGCACGGTACGATATTCGGCCAACAAGGCTTCGCCAAAGAGCCATGAAGGACTCGTAAAAGTAGTAGTACACGAAGTTGAAGACGAATTGGTCCTGCAATGCATTTTCGCATTATAGACAAAATGCGACTCCGTCGCAAAAACCAATAAGTGCTCCAATAGAGCATGCTGTGCAAGCCGGCGGTCCAGGCAAGTGCTCGGCCAGCCGGGTGCCCACGGGGCCAGCAATGCTTGGAAACCTTCCTTCTTCCACGTGTAGTGCAGTGCCCGGAACGTGTTGCCCATGGCCTGGTGTGCAAAGGCTCCCCTGCAAATTACACATATTGTGAAGGGCTTGACCTGCGTTTCCTACGTCGGAAGGAATGTTTCTCTTTGCTGCACATTGCAATTTCCTCGTGAGTGTAGATGAGAACCACACAAAGATGTTCAAACCTGCACTCATTCCTGCATCAACATTACCATCTCGTTTGAAGCACTGCGGACGTCCCCAAGCCTTGGCAGTGCCCGAAGAAGGCATTCGAGTGCAAGCAGGCGAGAACAAACACAGGACAGAGAATCCCCAGACAAAGCCTGCAATGGTTGTACAGGCGCGGGATTGCCTTCGATATATGTATTCTGAGCCAGGTCTGCTGCCCGGCCTTCGAAACAGCACGAACACGCCGTTGTGCCAGGAGCCGCAAGCATGTGTGTTCGTGAGGCAATCCACTGTGAGTGGAACTTTGAAACGCACAGCACTTTCTATACTTTCTACTGGACACGGACAGAACGTGAGACGATCGCCATTGCCGGTGCCCCGCAGGCTGCACATCGGCCGGCGGCGCAGGACACTGTATGTGAATTCGGCGCATGCTGCATTGGGACCCCTCTCCCTTCGCGAGTAGCAGGCACCTGTCCTGGTTGAAACTTACTTCGGCCGCACACTCCTTCTCTCCGTCTTTCTGAAGCGCGCGAGGAGGGGTTTCCTTTCCTGCAGACCCTACTGGTAGGACCCTTCAGGTTCTTGAACAAATCCTTCAGTGGCCAGTGACTCTGGGTAATTCTGGGTAGGACAGAGAGAGAGAGCGGGAGCGAGAGCTCTATCCCTTCAAGCAAGCAAGAGAGTGAGAGAGAGAGACAGAGAGAGACAGAGACACAAGACAGACAGAGAGAGCGCGAGGGTGTCACTCCAAACATCTCCAAACGTCAGTGCGCGGAAACCCGCGGGGGCAGCTCGCACCAACGAGGGAGGGAGGGAGGGAGGGAGGGGAAGAAAGCTCGCGGCATTTTTTGGAATACCGTGTTGAAACACTCAACAGCTTGAAATTGACAAGTCACAAGATGGTCGAGAGGATGTCATTTAAAGCCGAGGAGCTTTGGAAACACTGAGATGCCTCATGCATGCTCAATTGCAGAACTAGGCCTGATGCTTCTCCTCATCGAAGCCCTCATCCGTACTTGCTTCTCCTGCAAAGGCCTGCACCTCCGCAGACTTCAGAAAGCGAGGGAGTGCCACTTTGGGTGTGCCCAGCCTTCGTCTTGGTGACCTCCAATGGGTAGAGCGCCGTCGTTGAGAAGAGCGCTCCGACACCGCCTCCGAGGGCTTTGACGAAGCCTTCAATGGTAGCATCCATGGCGGCCAAGCTATAAAGAGGCTGCAGTCACGGGCTAAGCTGCGTCTGACACTTCCGATGAGACGGCAACTTCTCCTTACTGAAGCGTGTCTGTGTTACATTGTCGAAATGTCGACATCGACACGCGGGGACATGAACAAGTATCAGGCAACATCAGCGCATGTCAAAAGTACTGCTGGGAGTAGAGCCGCCGAACAGTTCTGGTAACTTCTCTTAAGCTTCCTCTTCCGGTCAGGTTGTGCAGTGTCCCTGTTGTCGATCTGTACCGGTACAGTATCTCATGGTCTCCTGTCAAACCGAACATCCAGGGCAAGATCAGCTATTTGGCCCCGGTCGTAGATATTCCGCAACAAATGCCAATTCCTTGCTGAAGGTTTAGGCAGACATAGCCGCAGGCTTCCAAGAGGTGTCGAACCGCAAGCGTGCAGCATCGCGAAGCGCTTTCGCGACCAAAAAGTGCGTTGCGTCTGAAGCACATCGATAAGAAGCCGTCTTTGGGCAGAGTCGATGCCTCGTGCATCTGAAATCTTTTGCGCTAGAAAGCTGCTTACCAGGTTGATTCCAGTGTTCCACGTTCCAGATTTTACTAGGTGCAAGCCAGCCATGTTGCCATGGTCCATGGATGTCCATGGTGCTCGGGCATTCCGAGGCCTCCCGAAGCTAGCAAGATCAATTCCGACCTCTCTGGTTGGGCTGTGTTTCCTCAGATGCAATGACCTATCAATGGCTCGGCTTAGCATGCGATACTTTACAGCATCTGTGCATTGTGCTTTGGGAACCTCCCAGATGCTCAGATTGCGATGGCTGACGACATGTGTCGAATTCCGTTGCGACAGGGTCGAGGTGAGACGAAAGTTGCAGAATTCAGCTCGCTGGGTCATCGTCCTGGCGAGCTGAGCTCAATCACATGAATCCTATCAGTTCGCCTATGAAAGCCGGCGCGTCCTGTCCCGACTGGGGCTGTGAGGCTTTGAGCATGCCATTCCTGGGCTGCATGGCATGAAGCAGTTGATGCAAGCAGGACAAGAACCATCTCCGAATCACGCATGCTGCGAGGCTCTCTTCACGCGTCTTCCGCACCTCTCGCTCGATCCGGAAACACCTCGGCGACGCGTCATCTGCATGTGATGTTTTGCTTGTGACATCACATAAGCCTGGATTGCAGTTGTTCAATCTCCTCACTGATGGACTGCAAACACTTGTTGTAGGCCTCCGTCATTCATGACGCGTGACACTTTCGGCTACCCCATGCCACGAGCCAGTCACATCAAACGCTCGCCTCATCCAGCTGAGGAGTAGGTTTGGCAACGTCCCGCAATCTGGTCCGGCCGTGGCCTTAGAGCTTGGACAGACAGTCGGATGTGCAGAGACTGTGGAGAGGACAAGCTGTTTTCCTGCGCCCGGCCTGACGGTCTGGAATGAAACGTCGTCCTGCGAACCACTTATTCCCCTGCCCAGAGCAGCGACTTGAGAGCCTTGCTGCGTCCTGGGCTGATCCGAGAGCTTGCGATTGAGCTGCGGTGCGAGATTCCCACCTGAAGACCTTATGGGCAAGTGACATACTGGGGTCAAATTGCGGGATCATGTTTTGCCACAACTGTGCCCATTGCAAATGCCTGGAGCCACCTCGAAGGCTGCTCGACCTTTGGCTCAGGGGTGCAAACCACCGAAACCTTAGCAGCCTTAGCATGGCAGTGAGGCTTGCACAGGCGCTGCCTCAACAAAGAAGGTGCCACGCATTGCGGTACTTCAGGGTGATGCACGGCGCCCTGCCTCTCAACAAAGGTTGACGACCTGACAGGATGGAGGTCTAGGCAGCTGAATGCAGCAGGAAGATACGCCAGCAGCCGCTGCTGTGCTGTCGGACATCAAAGCTCGGGATGCGGACATCAACGATTTTCCGATGCGATGGCTGTCAGCCGAGGAGGCTCTCGGTGTAGCCTGGCGAAACTTTGCAAACCCCAATTCAGGTACGCCGCTGAGGCCGCGTCGCCTTCCTGCGTCCGGGCGATTCAGCCGGCCGCCAACTCCGCGCAGACAGCGGCAGCTCTGGCCTGAGGGCATGGGCCATCGGCCGGCCGGGGACCGACGCTGCTGGGCCCAGGGCACTTCGGTCCCACCAGTGTCTGGCTCGGGCACGTTCACCTTCTGAGCTTCTTGGCCACACTGTGAGTGTTGGGTGCTCAGTCTCATCAGCCTCGTTGTCTCCACTGCCCCCAGTGCAAGCATCCTGGCCTGAAACAAGCATCCATGGCGACCCATGGTCCGTTTGGTCCCCTGGCCTGGCAGCGGCAGCTCCGGAATGCTCATCCCCAAAGGAATGCCACCGCGAGGACGCGGGCTCCTTTCAGCCATTCACGCGCAAGGGCAGTAGTTGGGTGAATGGAGGTGCAGTCGCGGGGCGGTGGCGGAACGTCCGTCTCCGAACCGTAAGGCAATGGAGGTGCGGAGTGGAACCGCATCACCTGCGGATAATAACGTGGAACTGACAACACTGACACGAGGTTCTTAGGCCACCAAGCAGCCGGTGATGTGGGCGCCAAATCGCTTTCTGTGCCATAGGGAGCACGAACTCCAGCCCTCGAAAGAGTTGGGGGAGGGCGTGCCGTGAACCTCAGCAATATGTGCTATACACACCGCATACCAAAAGCCATGGTCGCACCTGCCCCAGCCATCCTTCTTTGTGGTGTTTCCAGGCAGAGGCTCCCAAGGACCAGGGCTGCGAGAGCACCGCTCCTCGCCAGGCTGTCATGTCTTGCAGCAGCGCTTGTGCACCCGAAAGACCACAAATGTCCCACAAAGTCGATCCTGGGCTCCCTGGCTGCGGCGACCCCGACGTTTCAGACCCAGGGGGTCCTCGCAAACACCAAACAAACATCCAAATTTGCGATGCAAGATGATGCAACAGCCATGAAAACCTTCTGTCCCTCACCTCGTTCGCGGATGCTGCAGACTTCAAGCCATGGGCCTCAGGAGAGAGAAAGCGTGCATCAACAGTTCATGCTTTGCAGGGAGCCACATCTTTCCTGGTCTAACCGCGGCAGTGCCGAAGCAAGCACAGGGGACTTTTCCGGGGCGCGCGTAGGGGGCATGTTGCTCCTTGGATGAAGGGCGAGGGTTGCTCCGAAATTGCCATATTTTCTGGATGCAGGAAAGGATTGACTTCGTGGGCTGCTTCGTGCAGCTACATCGCATGCTCCCCCCTCTCCTGTGTTTCAATTCCGCCAGTCCAAAAGCTCCAGATATTGGAGGCTTTCCTTTTGAAAGCAAGCGGAACTCGGAAGATCGCAGAGACAGAGGTGCTAGTTAGAACGGAATTTCACGATATTTCGCACGGTGAAGAAGTAAACCTGTCTGTGAGAAGTTAATTGCAGTGGTATGTTGTCCCGAGCCTGGGGCTCACTCGGAACTGCGTTGTCGAGTTCCATGCTCTGCTGTTTAGGCGATCTTCCAACTCCTTCAGCAACTACCTGCGCTGCTAGTAATAGTACTAGTCGTCGTCGTCGCCATCAGCGTGGCAATAGCAGTAGTACTACGACTATCACCATTACTACTGCTGCTGCTACTACTGCTACTGATGCTACTGCTACTGCTAATACAAATACATGTCCTCCCTGGTCAAATGCATACACCAATGACGCAGGTCTGTTGGATTAGTAGGCATCCATTCCCCCAATTCCGAAAGAGGCCAATGGTGGAAGTGACCCGTCACTCGTCACATACAGCTACTGTCTCATCCAACACATTGGACAATGCCGCATGCTCATCCCGTGCCTGAATCGCTGCTTCGTTGCGATCATGTAGCTCTTGGACAATCGCGTCATATGTATCGCGGTTGTCATCCTGCGCCCTATTCAGTGCATTCACATTGTGGTCTTGAAGCCACAATCCTCGAGATGCATCTGCATTCCTTTTCCCGTTCCATGGCTGATGCTTGCTTGCCGCTCATCCTGCTCGCGCGCCTTCGCCTTGTTCCCTCGCGCGGTCTCGGGGAAGGATATCTATCGTGGCCTTTTCCCATTTGAGGCGCTGCAATCGCAAGCGCAGAGTCTCTTCACTGCTGCAGTTAATCAATCTCCCCAATCATCTGTTTCCTGGCGGGTCGAACTTCCGGTTCGGCCACCCACATGTTCTGATCTTCCAATCTGGAAATGGCGTGAAATCGTCGCGAATAGATCTGATCATTCATCATCTCAGAATGCGCCAACGCTTAATCGAATAATTGTTTGTATCGATTGGCTCGAAGCATCTCAAAGCTCTTGCTTCGGCTTTAACCTCTGCATCGCGACGAGAACCTTCAGATTCAACATTCGAGGCGGAGCTCGGCTCACCCAAGCTGCGTACCAGATGCAAAGTCATTGCTTTGTCTATTCGGATTCGGTGACCCTGCTCTCTTTTTGAACACACAATCTTCGTTTGAACTCAGAACACTCTCCGCTCATCGCTCGAGATAACAAACTAATAACTCGGTTTGAAGCTGCGACAACGATCTGAACTTGTCCAACTCATCCATGTGTTGCGCTGGCAAGCACCCTCATTTCGCTACTGCTCGCGGTTGTGCAAGTTGTACTTGCTGATACGGTGCTCGCCTTGCTGCTACGAGATGGACCTCATCTGATCCAAAGCTTCAGTGCTCCGGGTACACTCATTGCGATCCTTTCCGACGCTTGAAAGAGCGTTGCAATCCTTACTCGAAGACTCGTCGCCAATGCAGGTCGTAGATCATGGTATTCAAGCTGCTGCACCGTCTCTGCCATATCACGATCACTACCGTCGTATGGGCGATCACTATCTGCTTGGTTCCCTGGCCGGGGCCGGTTTCCCGGATCTCCTGTGTGGAAACCCTGCGATTCCGTTGATCGGTGCATGCTCTTTCAATTGACCTTTCCTCAACGATCTCTGCCGACGACACTTTCTCTTTCGTTCCCGTTGAGAGCC
This sequence comes from Symbiodinium necroappetens, assembly GCA_905231915.1. Taxonomy (NCBI): domain Eukaryota; class Dinophyceae; order Suessiales; family Symbiodiniaceae; genus Symbiodinium; species Symbiodinium necroappetens. The sequence goes on along the minus strand of CAJNJA010013953.1, from coordinate 4,646 downwards.
AATCTCACGATGGTCGGCCATGACAGAAACATCAGACCGTTGGAGCTCGACAACACACTCGGCACGTAGCCGGTATTAACCACAAAAAACTCCAAGGAGTGTACAATACCTACAGCTGATAACCTGTGGATTGGCGATTGGCCAATATGAATACCGCTTCAATTCAGAAGGATGTACACTGCAGGTCTACTCCGTCTTTTGACGTCAGTCCCGGCGGTCGTAAGATACAGAAACGATTGATCTCACATCAGCTACGATGAACCATTGGCACTGCTATCAATGATCACTTGAGCCAAACAAGTAATGAAACACGTAGATGAGTTACTTCGGCGGCACCTTTCAACACTACTCCTACTACTGCTACTGCTGCTACTGCAATCGGATGCTAACAACCACTACTACTACTACTACTACTACTACTCCTGCTGCTGCTGCTACTACTACTACTACTACTACTACTGCTATCACTACTGCTATCACTACTGCTCCTACTCCTACTCCGACTCCTTTTGCTCCTCCTCCTCCTCCTCCTCCTATTCTTGGCCTGCCACTACTACTGATACTTCTGCTACCATACTACCACGACAACCACTACCACCGATTCCCATCCCCCGGGTTTGCCACTGCGATATGGTTGCTTGCATGGTGCAATGTGAGTTGCTTGACCGTGTGCATTCTCCCAAGCACCGCCAGAGCCTTGAGAGCACGCGAAGAAGTCCAAGCACACTCCAGCGTGCCCCGAAAGCACTCGAACATCTTAGTTGTTTCCCTGATAATTGCATATATATATATTTATTTATATGCTCGCATTGTTAGTGCAGTTTCGGTATGACAGTAGTATGGACAACAGTCGCCCTACTGCTTCAAGCTTCGCCACACATACCAACCTCCACCATGCAATTCCTCTTACCAGATTCTGCCGCTGCCCAGTGTCTACACACATACACACACACACACCCACACACCCTCCGAGTCTGCGCAAATCAGAGAACTCCCTCCTATCATTCAGCCTGCAATGCAGATCGGTGATGTAGGCCAATGTATGCCCTCAATCGATAATTCGAATCCGGATGGCGGCCGAACTCTACAGGAAGCTTACAGACTATGTCAACATGAACCCCAGGCTGCATGTAAACGAATAACAATGAAACTTCTTCCTTTGAGCTTACGGCAAGATCGCCGCCACCGTCTCCGGCTTTGGGAGAGATGTGTCTCAGCAATGTTTTATTCACGGTTCCACGGGGACGGAGATGCAATGTTCCGGGATGCGAGCCGCTTCTCCTTTCCGCGTCGGTCTTTGGGAAATCCCTCGGCTGCCTCCTCTGCAGTTGGATGACAAGTTTGACTCACCTCTTGCCAGGACATCCAGGACTCTCGCCTCCCCTGAGGGATTTTCTTCCAGCCCCTCTGGACTCGTGACCTGAGCATGGTGCTTAAAGACTTCTTCCCCTCTTCCCCCCATGGCGGCCGCGGCCTGCAGCTGCATCCCACGGACTGCGCCCACGCTTTGCTGCTGCGTTGCACGACGGCTTGGTCGTGCTGGGAAACGCAGCGTATCCTGACCGGTCTAGAGATGTGCATGTAAGGGCTCAGAACCGTCTTGACGCGAGTAGACGGCCTCTCCCTCGCTTAGACTTCCATCCAAGCAAGACCTCGTCTTTGCAACTGATGCATGCTGATGCCACACATCGCCCCCCAAAATTAAGCCTCAACCATCCTGCACGGCTACTTGAGGCTAAAGGTGGGGCTTGCAGTGTCATTCATGACTAGAGTAGCAATTTGTGTTCGTGCCACCCGGCCGTTATGGTCGCACTGTCCGGCAGAGAATTCCAGCGAGCAGCTTTGCACAGTTGTGGCTGCCGAACATCACAAGAAACAGAATCAGGAGATACTCGCAGCCACGCTCGAAACAAGCCGACCTTAAGAAAGTTATCTCTGTGGCTCATATCAATTGTGCGAGGGGCCAGGTGGCCGAACAGAGGGTAGGGTACGGTACCCAAAGCTGGGCGTCTGGAACCCTCAATGTTCTTTTCTGTGTCGAGTCGATGCAAAGCAAGAGAGTGAAAGGCAGAAACGCCCGGTGCGCAGGCGTGCAGATGCGCCTGGTTGGAAGAATTAGACCTATCAAAGTAGTACGTTCCAGAGCAAACATTCGCCTGAGATTCCGAAATTTGGGAAGGGCTTCGGTTGTTGGCATTTTAGGCCGGCCCGCAACGCCGCCGCGCCGCAGGCCGCTGTGCAGGGACGGGCCCAGAATTGAACTCTCCCATCGAGGACGGCATGCACAGAAGCTTACAAGTTTTCAAAAGCTCATACTGCGGCCCTATGCGGCTGCCACGGCCTTGCAGTAAGGGAAGTTGGATTCAAGATTTATGCTCTTGATCGGACAAACTTGTCTCGGCATAACATGAAGACGGCATGTCCACCACCTGCCACCACGCTACTTGGCCGTCACCACCGAACATCACCTCCCAATTTACACCTTGAAGAACTCAAATATATGTAGTTCTTGTCAATGAATGTCTTGGCATATCGCCGTTCCCGGAATGCCACAACCTGCTAAATGCGGTTGTCTTCGCCCCAAGTTCCACAATTATTGCTGTGCAAGGGGCATGCAGTTTTATTGTCTGGATCTATCTGGATCTTCGTTAGAAAATGGTCGGCGTTTTGTGCACTTCGCTGCTCGCCTTCGGCTATCTACGCGTGAGGTAAGGCCAGCACTTCACCCCGGCACTTCGCCGATGCGCCTTTACTGCAGCGCTAGGGCAACAAGCGTCAGAGGCCCGTGTGCTGGCGCTTAGGACCAAACCGCATCATTGGAAAGTACCCGCATGTGTGGGCTCCGACTAGGCGACTCGCTCAGGCACTGCCTGTCCCGTCACGCCAGGCACGAGCATGTTAATGGCTTGGAGAACTCTGGGAAAAACTTCAGCAGTCGCGGCAAGTCTTTTGCAAACGTGGCGGGGGACCAGCCTTACAGCACGCCAGGCTTCCTCCAAATTGGGAGGCTCGCCGTGGCTCATCCTGCTCTTTATCAAAAAACACGAGAGAGCCAAAGTGAGAGAGAGACAGAGAGAGCGAGAGCGCGAGCGCCTCCTTTGCGAACCAACCTCTAACTGCAGCTGCATTGGATTCGGCCTTAGGCGCTCAGAGCAGGAAGGCTTGTTGAGTGTTTCAAACCCTGTACCAGGACAAAGACCCATGATGAAGTCGAGCGGGTCGACGTGTGAGGCCGCTCGCAGTCACCTCTGCCTGGCCCCATACCTCTCTGTGTCAAGCCGAAGCATTTCAGCAAACTTTCACCAATTTCAATCGTGGGTACCTGAACAGCACCCCTTGGAGAGGCTGGCTGGAGCTCCCTCGTGTCGACCTGGCCCGGCATCGGCATCAGTCTGTTTTACCCCGCGCGCCCCACATGCCATACACCGCTTCTCTGCCTTTGGACAGAGCGATGTCGCGCCAGACTCACGGCGCCCCGGACTCCGCGGGCTTCTTTCCACAACCGTTGGCGGTTCGGTTAATCGCCTCTGAGTGATGGGAATTGCTGTGGAACAGCGCAGCAAGGCAAACTTGGAGCTTGCCTCCGCCCATGATTGAAGTAATTTGCCAAATTGTCCCCTGTGGTCTGGCGGCAAAGCCTTGAGCAACTGTTACGTGCTGCCGCGCCTCGTTTGCTAGGCAGTCATAACCGGGCCATGCACCCTCTTGCCAGCATGCCGCTCGCGCTGGCAGCGCTGGTCGGCGCCTCTAAGAGAAACACAAGCCGATTAGCCAAGCAGCCAAGGCACCCAAGGCAGCCAGTCTGTCTCTCGGAGCCTTTGTGGCGACTCCAGCTGGTCGAACCTGTCTTGTAAGAGAGCAGCTCGCTTGGCTAGGCGTGAACAAGCCCAGCCTGGACTGCATAAGGCAAACCTTGAAATCGAGGCTATTGCATGTAGACTAGAAGCTTGCTCTCCTTGCCCTGCACCTTGCCTTGATGTATTGGCAGTGCTGGAGATGTCGCACTTTGACGTGGGCCAGAGACCCAGCTGGATGCCAAAGGGGCCAAGGGTCTTGGTGCTGCTGCCTGGTGTATGCGGAGGGGCTTCGATGAGTTCGCTTCGAGAGGCATGCAGAAGGCAGGCTCACCAGGACCCGACGAGGAACAGTCACGGTGTGGATCGGAACGGGTCCTGCGGCACATCATACCACAGCTCGAACTCCAACATCCGAGGAAGGGCTTGTTGGCAAAATTCGTCTGAAAGCTTGGGCATGTCGACCCGCTAGTCCATTTGCCCCTGGTTACCCTGCAGCAACAGTACCTGAAAGCATAGAGTCAAGTGACAAGTGGACGCCTGCTCACCCAACGCAAGTCATTCGTGCTGCTTTCCCCCATCAGGTTTTGCTTCAGTCTGCGCTGACCGCCAGGCATGCACGGGATAGCAGTAGTAGTAGTAGTAGTAGTAGCAGCAGCAGTAGCAGTAGTAGCAGTAGTAGCAGTAGTAGCAATAGCAGTAGTAGCAGTAGTAGCAGTAGTAGCAGTGGCAGTAGCAGTGGCAGTAGCAGCAGCAGTAGCAGCAGCAGTAGCAGCAGCAGTAGCAGCAGCAGTAGCAGCAGCAGTAGCAGTAGCAGTAGCAGTACGTAGCAGTAGCAGTAGCAGTAGCAGT
>CAJNJA010013952.1:0-12422 GCA_905231915.1 Symbiodinium necroappetens | reverse complement strand
ATTCAGGTCATGGCTGAATTTGCAAAAATTGGGGGTAGGATCTTTTTGTTTGCCACTCACTCACTCACTCACTCACTCACTCACTCACTCACTCACTCACTCACTCACTCACTCTCTCACTCTCTCACACACACACACACACACACGCACACACACACACACCTACCTACCTACATACCTACCTACCTACCGACCTACCGACCTACCGACCTACCGACCTACCTACCTACGCCTGCACCCGCCTACCTGCCTACCTGCCTGCCTGCCTACCTACCTACCTATACCTACCTACCTGCATACATACAAACATACGTACGTACATGCATGCTGCGAATGTACATGCACATGCAGACCTTAGCTTCTACACACATAGATGCCATCTGCACATCACGGTGTACATGTCGATCCACGTAGGTACTCACCTTGCTGTGTACATGTACTTTTCGGTCCCTATTTGCGTGTGTACGTTTCCAAGTATACATTTATGTTCTCATGATCCTTGTGAAGGCTTTCAATTCGACATCATCACCATCATTAACGACACTGCACCAAGAAGCTGTTGAGCCGTACTTGCTATGAGGTCCGCTTGAGCCTTCAGTGTTAATGTGCACATGCTCAAATGTTCATGCACATACAGACATGCGTGCAGATTTTTGGCAGGTGTGCATGACTGACTGTAAGCACACAAACACACATACACTGCGTGGAGGCAAACGTACAAACAGATACTGTGCAACATGAGTTTACAAAGTATAGACGAGCTGACTTGCCATTCCATGCACCCCTCTGCAATCGCAGGGTGATCTTTCCGTGTAGTGGCTCAGGAATCCAAGTCTCAGCGAGAGACGAACCCAAGTCCTCGGCACCATCCTACCCATCTTCCAAGGCGTCGCCATGCTGCAGCAGTCCGAAGCAAAACTTCTCGTAGACCTGACCGAAGTCCCTACCAACTGGCCCTTGGAAACCGTCATCTACGCATTCGTCAACTTGGCCGTTTATTATTGTTATGATCGGCATGATGCTGATTCGAGCCGCGCTCGCGAGGCGGTGAGTCGCCGGGTGGTGGAGCTCTGGGCCTCGCAGTCGGAGGAGGGCCAGGCCTGGCTCAGCCGGTGCCGGGAGCGCTTTGCGACGGAGCTCGCGGGCAAGGCGACGAGGGCGGAGGAGCTCGAAGAGGCGCTGCTCCTGCACGGGGCCGCCGAGCATGGCAAGTACTGGGACGGCGGCTGGCGCTTCTCCGAGGCGGGGTTGCTGCGAGGAGAGCCGCGCGACTCAGCAGAGGAGCTGGTGCACAAGGCGGCTTGGTACCTGCGGGATTTCGTCGTCCGCGCTTGCTGCCGGGAGCTCGCGGAGCGGCTCCAGCAGGCCGAGAGCCGAGCGAAGAGTGCGCACGATGCCACGGAAAAGCAGGCACAGGACACTCATTGCAAGTCCCAAGAGAGCTGCGGAGATCCTGCCGCTCGATTGGAAGTGGCAGAGGCAGAAGCAGTTCTGCATACAAGGACAAGGACGAAGGAGCGTCTGGCTGAGGCCGAATCCGTTGTCGCTGCAAAGCAGGTGGATCTGCAGCAGCTGCAAGACAAGAGCTGCAGCCGCCAAGAAGAGGGGGGAAGCAAAGCTGAGCTGCAGCTGGAGAAGGCAGTTCTGCAGGAGAGGTGCGAGCAGCTCAGACAGCAGCTTGCAAAGGCAGAGGCGAAGGTGGATCTCCTGCAAGGTCTGCGGGAAGAGATCGGCACGTACAAGGAGCGTCTTCGTGGGCTGGAACGCCAGCTTTGTGAGACCAAGAAGAAGCAGCGTTTGTGTGGTGGCATCTCGGGTCATCCCTCTCAGAGCCATCCCGGCCCGGCTCGTAGCGATGTAGCCTTCGGTGGTCAGGAGCCGGATCTTGCGGAGCAGTTGGGGTACAACTTTGTGGACGAAGATGGCGCCTCTGTCCTGAGTGGGTCCTCCAGCTACTCGGTGAAGCAGGACTGCTTCATGCTGGATGCTGTCTTCAAGAGCCGCATGGATTTTTTTCGCGAGGGGAGGGACCTCCAGAAGGGTTCGCAGGTCTTGGCTGGCGATGGCAAGACCGTTCTGGAAGTGGTCGAGATCTCGAAGGAAGGGCAAGCTACAGAAGTGGTCGACTTGCAGGCGGGCGCTGCAACACTGCGGGTGTCCCCGGACCATCCCGTGCAGATTCCCGATGAAAGCGGAGAGCCGGGCCGTCACCTGTACATGCCTGCGGGCAAGCTAAAGGCGGGCGACTTCGTGATGCTCGACTCGGGGGAGCCGGTTGCGCTCACCAGTGCAGAGGCCCAGCCTGCGGAGTGCGAGGTTTTGAAGATCGTCTTCAAGCCGGACTTGCCCGTAGCCGTTTTCTCCAACCCATCCTGCATCCTCAGCAAGGGGCACAAGAAGAAGTCGCAGGTGCGCCGTGCTGGCGGCGGGAGAGGCAAGGAGGCGGCCGATCCGATGGATGGAGGAGCCTCGATTCCGGACGCGGCGGCCGGGGAGTACATGGATTGAGCCTACAAGCCATTGCGGCTCGATGCACGGAAGCTGTTCTGAGAGCCGACGAATTCGTAGAGTTCTGCAACGCCTTTCAAGCAGCTGAGCGCACGGCTCCCTGGTCAGTGCCATATGCAGTTGCTTGAGCACGTCGATGCCCCCAGCGCGTCGGAGTGCAGCGCACGCGATCTAAGGTTACATATAGTGCCATATCACAATGGGCAAGCAGATCAGCAATGCACACAGCAACTGTTTATCATGCCACCGGTACTCTTTCAGCACCTGTCGGAAATTTTCGTTGGAACAAATGCAAGATGCCCGGATGTAAGCTTGGAGTCGCAGTGCCTGCACCGCTTCATATATTTTTCAATCTCGCAGAGCGGAGCTGTTAACATAATTTTGTATTCCCTTCGCAGAAGACGGCAGGGTGCAGCTTCGACTTTCGGGAGGGAGGTCAGCCTTGCTGTTGAGGGTCGTGGAGAGAGCAGAGTGGTCGGGCTTTCTAGATACAGTTGACTGCAGTAACCTGCTGCAAAAGAGCATTCCGTCTGGCAAGACCTTCCGTTTTGGTGAACGTGGCGGTTGGAGGCCAAGCATTGCCAGCAAAAAGGCACGCCTCCGCATGAACAGCCTTTCGCTCGCACATGTCAGGCCTTCTTTTCAGCCCTGAAACCTGCTCAAGAGTTCTTGAAGAGTCGGCCATCGCCTGCCCACTGCACCCGAGGCAACTGTGGACGTGCCGTTCCTGGTGCCCAGCGACCTCTTCTGGCAGTCGGTGAAGCCTCAAAAGGCTTAGGACGGTACGCAGGATCCTGGAGGTGAGGCTGGGAGTGGATGGGCCACGGAGGTAAGCTGATGTTTTTATGAGGTTCTTAAGGATACTTAGTTACTACAATGGTCTAAGACATCCGGTTGAGAGTGTAGGAGTTCGGAGTGCTTCTTTCTTTATTTCTGAGTCCTGCAGGGAGGTGCAGGAGAGGCCGTAGGATCAAGAGCAAGTTTCAACACACCGACTTGCCCTGCCATCGTTTTGAAAAGTGTGTGCTGAGACTTGCCGAACGTTGAGGATCCACTGTGATTCAGCCACAAACATCCAACTCGATCCTCCGCTGCAGTCCCTCGCAATAATCTAATAATCTTGAAACTTTCTACAACGTCGGTGTCAAGCGACATGTTCCGGGGGCCGAATGTCGGTCCAGATGTCTCTGAACAGTCTGCCGGCTTGTTTTTGTGAGGTCCCCATAGGCATCCCAGACAAGGCTGCGGTTCAGATCGTTGGCGAGCCCACATGCTCGAGAAGCCTCAGCGAAGAGTATGAAGGTTTGGAATGTACTCCTTCAGCACAGACTTTGATGCGAATTTCCTGGGATCACTGTGATACACTGATACAGTACCTGCACATGTTACTCGGATTCGTATACCCTGAAACCCCAGACCTGCTTGCAGGATTGGAGAAGGGTTTTCGGGGCACAGCATAGCATGTTGCAAAAAATGTGTGGTGGTGGCGAAAATCTGACATTCACCTCCATTTGTTTCGACGAGCCTCGAGGTAGTTGGAACCCACTGCATGAAGACCTTCCTGCTGGTGGCCCAAATTTCAGCCGCAGAATCCTTAGAAGGCTCTTGAGGCTACAGTGCTGTGCCGTAGCGTCACTCATACTGTTGATGATCTAAATCCTGCATTATCCTAAGGACCCTAAACTATGGGTATTACGGTGTATTCCTTATCATGGGTAATGCAGGGTTTATACTATCAACCGTATCATCGTCTACGCCGCATGTTAGACTCGGACCTGCAGATCCTGAAGCCACCTGCTAGTCACCTGCTGGTGGCTCCTCCGTCGTCCCGACTCCCGCCCGCGAAACCTCAAGTTCCTAAACCCTAGACGCACTAGACCCTAGACCCTAACGAACCTACCGCTTTAGGGTTCATTATTATTATATAGTCCCTAAACAGGTAGGTTATTTGGGGTTAAGGTAGACCCTAAGATGTGCTGTTGAAGGCTATGGCAATCTGTTTGGCGATTCCAAAGCTAGGCTGCTAGTCCAAGATGCATGAGTTTCGTTCCCGCCTCGGCAAGCACGAAATCGATACAGAGGTCTGGACAATTAGTGACAGCATCCTTTTATAACTTCTTTCTAGTACCTTAAAAGAGTATAGACTATACTGTATAGTCTATAATACATCCCCAAATGTGATGTTCTTGTGATTGATGCCCTTATAATTATAAACCCTAAACCCTAAACTCTAAATCCTAAAGCCCTCGACCCCAAATGCCTTATAAATTATGTACCCTTCGGACTCTTCGAGCCGCCGCCTCACGCGCGTCTTCTCAAGCCACATATCGACCGCGCAGGTCCCTACGAAGCCTCTTTAAGGGTTACTATAGCACGGTTCTATGTAGAGTTTAGGGGATAAGACTCCATGTACCTAAATAGCATATACTTGAACTTCGGCCTTAATAAGTGCCTCTCTCTCTCCAGCGCCTTGGGAATGCATATCTTCTAGAACGGCTTTATGCATGACACCCACCTAGAGTTTCTTGAAGGCTCCCGAAGCTCTGCAGACACTGCCACCAGCAATCTTAAAGCAGGTAAACCCTGAACAAAAAGCAAGTATAGGTGTTCTTATGTTCCCTGATTCTGCTCGGCCATGCCCCGGGCATGCTGCACCCCTGTTCAGCGCTGTGCTGAGCAGGTTGGAGGGCTTAAGGCTTATACATGGGCTCTAGGTTGAGGTCACCAGCAAGGCAGGCGTATGTACATAGGCTTGAAGCTTGTGTCGGTTGAGGGTTTTCGGTGTTGTCAGTCGGATTCAGTTAAAGTCCACTCAACAGTTGGCAGATGTGGAGAGATTTGTGCACATGTGTGGGTGTTGAGATGTAATGGCTATCTACCGTAGGACTTGGGAGTTGTGGCTTTGGGTTGAAGACTATGCCAGTCGTTGTGGTGTCTCGAGTAATTTTTAAGATCTGGTTGTGGGGCTGCACGTGTCCCGGATCCTATTCCCTTCTTGCCTGTATCGGCTGTAGCATATCAGCTGTAGCATACCATAGTTCTTTCGGTGAATCTGCCCTGCTTAACGAGATTCCTTATAGTAGAAGCAAGCCACCACGATGGATGTCCGTCATCATCCCCTGAAATGTGTTTTGCCGTGCGAGCGCCTTGTCTGCGACTCTTGTAAGCTGAGCCTGGCACAAGGTCATGACCAAGGCCTGGTCTTAGGTGTATTGCAGGTAATACCAGGTGATATCATAGTAGTATTGTGGTAACGTTGTAGGTATTTGTACTTGCGGTATATGTTACATAGGTGTAGTCTCCACTGTAGTTCCTCTTTATGCCGACTGGAACTGCTGCAGCTTCGAACGAAGCGTGCAAGAGTACTGAAGGCGGCAGTTAGAATACAAGCCCTGAGCCCTAAAGACCCTAAACCCTAACCCCTAAACCCTATAGACCTTGCATCCTTGAGCGGATGTGCTAAGCCTGCCACTTTTCAGTTGTAGACTCGATCCCGAACCCAGACAGATTCTGACCATCATTGGCATACAGAGTGACTTGATCCAAGTTTGGCAGGCTGCGGGCCGCGTCGTTTGCTCGAAGGGACAGAGGCAGATGCGCCGAGAATGGGGGCTTTGCTTGTGGGTTGATGTTGCTGCTATTTGTTCTGGTTTCGGGCTATGCGGGCTTTGCCAGCATGATTTGTCATGCTTCTGTCTTGAGGTTAATTTTAGCGCTTCGGGAGATGATCTGTGAGCCGTGCTGCACAGTGAGTCCGGCCCCCAGCCTGCACGTAAGGTACTTTACCCTGCATCCATCCTTGAACTGAACCCTGAACCCTGAAACCCTAAACCCCAAACCCTAAACTCTGAAACCCTACACCCTGAAACTTCGTCCCAGACTGCTGGCAAAGTGCAGGCGAAGAGTCCGAACCTCGCAGCAACACGCAGCCAGCCGAGGAACAATTTCATAGACCTTTCGGTCCTTTCGATTTTCGGAAAATATGCGTGACGGTGGTAGTTGTTCTGAATCATACAAAAGTTTCTGGACATCATTCATTTACTTGCTTCACTGCTTCCTTCCTTCTTTCCTTCCCTCCGGCTCCCATTGGTCCATGCAGGCCTGCGCACTGACATATCTAAGCCTTGCACATACTTGCTCGCACGTTGTAATATGGCAATGCAGGTGGGTGAGAGAGAGTTGATACTGATACCGATAGATCGATGCCTCCAGGTTGCTCGTCTCTGTTTCATCCCTTATCTTGGTTTACAGTCATTTGTTATGCATCCTCGTGGTCGTTATGAGCACCATCGCAAGCAAAGGATAATGTGATTCTGAATCATCACTGCTTATGCTTGCATACACAGGTTGACGCTCACGTTCTGCACGCATGTTCACGTTACATGCATCCGTGCAACTTTGCGAGCATATGCCGTGCATGCATGTCTACAGATATCGTGCAGCATGCGCTGCAGAATGGACATTGCACGACCTGCTATGTACAAGTACATGTACATGTGCATGCATACTCGGGCGTACATCTATACTTGTACGTCAACGTCAACGACGGCACACAGGAGCAGCTGCTTGTTTTGAATACCTTCTCAATCTTTGCATCTGGGGAGTCCATAGAGAGAGACGACTCCCAGGCCCCCCCTTCGCCCGCTGCCCAGCTCGCCATAGGCCGCCATGCCGCAACAGTCCGACGCAAAACGTCTCGTAAAGCTGACCGAAGTGCCTGCCGGCTGGCCCCTGGCCACCGTCATCGACGCCTTCACCTACTTGGCTGCTTTTCATCCAAGTTGTGCTAACGCGAGCCGAGCTCTTGAGGTGGTGAGCCGGCGGCTGGTGGATTTGTGGGCCTCGCAGCCGGCGGAGGCCGAGGCCTGGCTCCAGCAGTGCCGGGAGCGCTTTGCAAACAAGCTCGCAGGCAAGGCGACGGGGCCGGAGGAGCTCCAAGAGGCGCTGCTCCGGCACGGGGCGGCCGAGTACGGCAAGTACGACGGCAGCTGCCTCTTCTCCGAGGCGGGGCTCCTGCGAGAAGAGCGGCGCTGCTCAGCAGCGGACCGGGAACGCCGGGCGGCTTGGTACCTGCAGCAGCCCTACATCCGCGACCGCTGCCGGGAGCTCGCGGAGCGGCTCGTCGAGCAGGCCGAGAGCCAGGAGACGGCGCGGAAGCGGCAGAAGCTCGAGGAGGAGACCTCCGAGCGCCGGCGCCTCGAAGCGGAGCTCCAGAAGTCGCAGGAGGAGGGCCGAGAGCTGCGCAATCGTCTCGCTGCGGCAGAGGCAGAGGTGTCCAGCAAGGATGCGGAGCTGCAAGCAGCGCAGAGCGAGATCGCCAAGTGCAAGGAGCGGTGCGCCGCTGCGGAGTCAGCGACGGCAGAGATGCAGAAGGAGCTCCGGCAAATGCAGGAGGAGCATTTCAATTGCCAGGAGCGTTGCCAGGATCTCGCGAATCGTTTGCAGGCTGCAGAGGTTGAGCATGCTGAGGCCAAGAAGTGTCTGGTGCAAGATGCCATCGCAAAGCAGGTGCAACCGCAAGACGAGAGCTGCAGCCGCCAGGTAGGCTGCTTCCCGATGTCGTCAGAAGAAGGAAGCAAAGCTGAGCTGCAGCTCGAGAAGGCAGTTCTGGAGGAGAGGTGTGGGCAGCTCAGACAGCAGCTTGCCAAGGCAGAGGCGAAGGTGGATCTCCTGCAAGGTCTGCGGGAAGAGATCGGCATGTACAAGGAGCGCCTTCGTGGGCTGGAACGGCCGGTTGTTGAGACCAAGAAGAACCAGCGTTCCTGTGGTGGCATCTCGGGTCATGCCTCCCAGAGCCATACCGGCCCGGCTCGCAGCGACACAGCCTTCGGTGGTCATGAGTCGGATCTTGCCGAGCAGCTGGGGTACAGCCTTGTGGACGAAGATGGCGCCTCTGTCCTGAGTGCGTCCTCCGGCTACGTGGTGAAGGAGAACTGCTTCATGTTGGATGCCATCTTCAAGAGCCGCATGGACTTCTTCCGCGAGGGAAGGGACCTCCAGAAAGGTTCGCATGTCATTGCTGGCGATGGAAAAACTGTTCTGGAGGTAGTCGAGATCTCGAAGGAAGGGCAAGCTACGGAAGTGGTCGATTTGCAGGCGGGCGCCGCAACACTGCGGGTGACCCCGGACCATCCCGTGCAGGTCCCGGATGAAGGTGGCGAGGCGGGCCGGCACCTTTACATGCCGGCGGGCAAGCTAAAGGCGGGCGACTTCGTGATGCTCGACTCGGGGGAGCCGGTTGCGCTCACCAGTGCAGAGACCCAGCCTGCGGAATGCAAGGTTTTGAAAATAGTCTTCAAGCCGGACTTGCCCGTAGCCGTTTTCTCCAACCCATCCTGCATCCTCAGCAAGGGGCACAAGAAGAAACTGCAGGTGCGCCGTGCTGGCGGCGGAAGAGGTAAGGAGGCGGCAGATCCGATGGATGGAGGAGCCTCGATTCCGGACACGGCGGCCGGGGAGTACATGGACTGAGCCTACATATATTATATTGTTCTATACCGCACCAGCATGGCTCGACGGACCGAAGCTGCGCTGAGAGCCCACGAATTCGCAGAGTTCCGCAACTCCTTCAAGCAGCTCGGTGCACGGCCACCTGGCCAGTGCAAAACACAGCGTTGTTGCCATAGCATGTCGGAGTGCAGCGCACGCCCTCTAAGCTTTCATCAGTGGGCATTAATTAGTACAAGTCTCCATGATGCGACACGCACTTCCACAACAACTCTCAGAAGTGTCGGTGGAACGAATGCAGGTCGGACGTAAGCTTGGATTCGCAGTGCCTGCACCGCTTCACTTTTCAATCTGTCGCTGTAGCTGGGCTCCCAATTCTGTCTTCCCTGCGCAAAAGACGGCAGGATGCAGCTTCGGCATTCGCTGGGAAGGTTAGCCGATTGAGGGGTTGTCGGAAGTAGGATAAAGGTGCTTTTCTGAGCATGTGCTCGAGAACAACTCAGCATTGGGGAAGAGTCTTTGAAAGGGCCCCTTCTTGAGTTGTTGCCGAAACATGCAGCAAGTCTTGGAGCTGCGAAGGCTACATATCTCTTGCAAGACCTCCAATCTCGATGAGCGTTCGAGACCAGGATTGCGAGAGAAAAGTGGAGCCCAAGCTGCGCACCTGTCCGCGAAACTTCGCTTTAGAAGCACCTTCTCCCCATGCATTTGCTCCAGAGTCATTCCAGAATCGCCGATCCCATCGACTGCCGAGGCTCCTGAACGGTGGACATACCGATCCCGGGTGCGCAGCCGCCGGTGAGGGCTTAGGAAAGTGTGCCGACGCTTCGCAGGTTGGGATCAAACATGAGCGATATGCTCCTGCCGCGCGCTGCCGGCAAATCCCTAGGAACCTGATGGAGCACACCTTATATGAGTTGTTAAAAGAATTAAAGGGGCCCGACAATGAGATGTCACGCCTCAGAAACCTTTCTTGGGGATTCTATGGGCCTCGGCCCCCACCTCCAGTCGGGAATGCCTAGGAGATCACGTGCCATCGGAGCTTCAACAGAAATAATACCAGGCATAGTGGTCACGTCGTGCTTAGAGTTAGGTCTGCATTCACTGTAGTATGCTCATCGCTTCATTCTGAACATGGTTCCGCGCTAAAGAAACTGGTTGCCAACGGTTCCGGGCTTATTAGGGTGGTAGCACCTTGCAGAAGTTCGACAGCCGCTAAACGCCCGTCTGCTTGAGGCTCAACACCAGGCGAAGACGGATGTGCAACGATTTTTAAGCGATTTTGTGACCGCGTCGACGAAGTCAAGTCGACTGGAAACCCTAAAGTGTCGCCGTCTTTGCAGGCCACGAAGCTTTCAAAAGGGATCCTTCGAACTCGGGGATCCCTCTTACTTTCAAGCCGTTTAGTGTAGGGGCCTCAATTTTTTACCAACACTATTTTGGGGGTTCCTTATTATAATCATCAAGGCCCCTATATTAGCACCGATACAGAAACCATCTCTTCCCTTGCTCTGAACAAGCGAAGCCCAAGCCCCACTCGACATCTTAATTTCAGAACAAGTCAGGGCTGTCAAAGCCTAGACTGTAGCCTTCGAAACTTGAAACGGGTGGTAGTGCCCCATGATTCCGGGCGCTCAGCGCGGGCGTGCGGTGCTGTGGCAGGGCTGCCGCCGCTTTGGCAAGGCCGCATTAAGTTTGGTTTCCTTGCCTCCGCTCAGGCTTTTCTATGCAGGGCGTTAAGGGGTATCTGAGTATTTTCTGTGGTTTGGGGTTTTCAACGATTGTAGTTTGCCAGGGGTTTACTCGACTGGTAGAGGTCTTAAGATGTATTTGGATGTTGGGTTTCAAAGCATGTGGCGTTTAAGATTCGCACGGCTGGTTTCATGCTTTTCAGCGTGCAGTAGAGAGTGCCTAAAGGGAGCATGCACAAGTCCAGTCGGTGATGGAGGGTTGGTAGATGTTTGTGGGGTGTATGTGCTTTGGGTTGGACCAGGCTCACATCTATGATGCTTTACGTAATCGCTTTCAGGACCGTTCCAGGAATTGCACTTGAGGGGTCTGTGGGGTGCACTAGAGTGTCGTTGCGACTGTATCATCTGGCCGTTGTGACCACTTTCGACGACAACGAATGCTGTTAACAACTGCTGTTGACAAAGCTGTTTGCGTCTGCTACTGCCATTGCTGCGGCTGCTGCAGCAGGTGGTGGTGGTGGTGGTGGTGGTGCTGCTGCTGCTGCTGCTGCTGCTGCTGAGCTGACCACGGCTTGTGCCGGTGCTTTTACGAGACGTGCCCTATTTGTTTTCTGTTTTTATGGTGGTCAGTGGTGGTGATTGTGTCGAAGCTTAAGTTCCTTCTGGCACTCAAGACTTGAGGCTCTTGCCGTTGGCTCCGACTCACGATTAGTTCCATGGATGCGCACCGCCTAGGCTCAAAGACCAAAGCTCCGAAATCCCCAAGATCCCCCCTAGAACCTATCATGAAGGCCAAATTTGGCCTTAAACCAGACATCGGGTCAGCCATTAGGAATCAAGCCAGAAAGCGCCTGAGCCTTTAAACCCTGAAGCCCCAAACCGCCATGAGGCTGCGAAAGCCCCGCCCACTGTGATCCCCGGCAGCCACGAGGCTGGCAGGGTGTAGGGTTTAGATTAGGGTTTAGGATTTAGGGTTTAGGGTTTAGGGTTTGGGGTTCAGGGGAATGAGTTCTATTGAGATCATTGCAGTTTTCGATGCGACGATTTTACTACACGCAACCAACCCCATCTGGAAAGGCAATCAGATATCTTCGGGGTCAGGCGCAAGACAATTACTCTCATTCGTATGATGCGATGGTAATCAATTGTAAGTTTCTTGGT
Organism: Symbiodinium necroappetens; assembly: GCA_905231915.1. Classification (NCBI taxonomy): domain Eukaryota; class Dinophyceae; order Suessiales; family Symbiodiniaceae; genus Symbiodinium; species Symbiodinium necroappetens. The sequence continues at coordinate 615 of CAJNJA010013952.1, read as the reverse complement.
TACCACCGTACCAGTAGGAGTAGAGTTCTTATTTGATGCTTGCTACCGCTACTACAGTTTAACATACCCATACCCATTTCCTGGCTTTGTTGCTTCTCCCTAAACCCGAAACCCTATATCCCTAAACCCTAAACCCACTAAACCCTAAACCTAAACCCTAAACCCTGAACCCTGAACCTAGACCCCGCCTGGCAAGGCCATCAGCTTCCTGCAAGGGCACACTTCGCCGAGGGACCTGAGGTGGAGGCAGCAGGGCCCCCTGGACTTCCTCTTTGGAGGCTCGGCTCTGCCAGCCGGGCGCGAAGCAGCGGCTGTGGACTTAACCCTACAGTAGGGTTTAGGGTTTAGGGTTAGTATGGAACCCTACTTTAGGGTTTAGGGTTTAGGGTTATTATGGAAGCCTACATTAGGGTTGATGGTTTAGGGTTATTATGAAACCCTGGAGGGCAGACTGATGTTCGGAATTCTGCAAGAGCGACTTGCAGTACGGACCGGAGCGGTGATGCAGACAGCCAGCACAAGGCACTGTTGAAAGCACTCAGGGAGGTGGAGGTTGATGATGACGATGTGAGCACAGCGACCTTTGCGATGCCCAGCCCTTCAGCAGCAGCTTCT
>CAJNJA010013951.1:325-12422 GCA_905231915.1 Symbiodinium necroappetens | reverse complement strand
GTTCTTTGGCCGCCCCAACTGGGGCCGGATCTTCAAGCAGAACCGTGAGAAGCATCAGGGGGAACACATTGGAGTCTTCCTGTGCGGCTCGCCCATAATCGGCGAAGAGCTCGGTCGGCAGAGCGTAAAGAATTCGGACGTCATCGGGACGCCAGGCCGGATGTAACCAACCAGTCTGTGTGTGGACTCGGTTCGAAAACGAAACCTAGGGGCGCAAGATGCGATAGTCAAATCACATCGAATCTATTCCGTGCACTATAAGAGCCAGTCATGGCGATGCTGGAGACCCAGCCACCAAACGCTTGCGCACGCACATTTCGACACGGCACCGGCTGAAACCCACATGGAGTTCAACATGAGCAACAGCGTGTGCAAACGCAGAGAAGCATGCGAGCATCAGTCACGGCAGCATTTAATTGCAGACTCACGTGCGGTTCTCGGCGAAGTTCGTGACTGTAGCAAGACGAGGACTGTTTTGGTTTCTGAGCCACTGGTTGATATTTGTCTGCATACCTGTTTTGAAGGTGAGCTTCATTCATCTGGGAGTGTCTGTCTAGCTTCCGTGTTGCGCTTCCCGCATGACCAACGCTACCAATGTCGTCACTTGGCATAGTGAACCTCCTTCGTTTGGCATTGAAACAATCTAGTCCGGCGCAAGTCCCCTCTGTGCTGCAAGCAAAACGCGGAACACAGAATAAGTGGCGCATGTAGACTCAAATTTCGTATGTCTTTCAGATTGGCAAACAGAGTTTCCCATGCTGTTGTCACACGGCTTCGTCGTGCAATCGAAAAACAGACTGCTAAATCCGACTGACAAACTATAGGGAAGGTTATTTTTGTTTATCATTTTGTTTGTTTTCTTGTTCTTCCCATTTCCACCCCCCCCCCCCTCCCTGGTCCTGCGGTCTTCTGGTCCTTGGGTCCTCTGGTCCTCTGATCTTCTGGTCCTCTTGTCCTTTGGTCCTCTGGTCTTCCGGTCCTCTGGTCCTTGGGTCCTCTGGTCCTCTGGTCCCGGGGCTCCGTCGTGACTTTGCTGTCTTCAACCATCCCGTATATAGATTGCTCAGTAGTTTGGATACAGACACCCTCGTGCCTAGGGTACCAAATAGAAGACGTTTAGATCACATCCATTGCATATACATACATGCATTCATGCACGCTTACGTACAAATGCTGATGATGGCCATGAAGATGTACATGAAGATGAAAATGACAATGACGGCGGTGAGGACGGTGGCAGTGAGATAATGCTGTCTTAAGCTAGTCCGAGTCTTCTTGAAACCCCGCCATTCACCATATGCGAGCGGTGTGCTTGCAAATGGGGGGGGGGGTGCTGTGCCCCCGAACCTCCCGCTTGTGCAAGCTTGCTTGACAGCATATGAGTGTTTTTGAAACCAACCATGCGAGCAATGTGTATGCAAATGGGGGGGGCGGCTGCGCCCCTCCCCAAACCCCCCCGGCTGTCTTAAGCCGTGTGCACGCTTGCTTGACAGCCTCTGGGTCATTTTTGAATCCCGCCATGCACACTATGGGTCTTTGTTGAAACCCCTCCCCCCCCCCCCCATTCACCATGCGAGCAGTATGTTTGCAAACAGGGGGGGGGATTGCGCCCCACCACACCCCAGCTTGTGCAAGGTTGCTTGACAGCATTTGAGTTTTTTTTGGGGGACCGACCATGCGAGCATGGTGTTTGCAAATGAGGGGTCTGCGCCCTACCCAACCCCCCGTGCGCAAGCTTGCCCAACAGCCTCTGAGTCGTTTTGAAGCCCACCATAAATATTAAGAGTCTTTTTGAAACCCCGCCGTTCACGATGCGAGCAGTATGTTTGCAAACAGGGGGGCTGATCCTTAAAAAGCCACCCTTTCACAAACCCTCGAAAGCAAAGCCTCAAAAACCCTGACAAACCCGCTGAAACTCGCACTCTAAAGCATTTTCAAATCGTCGCACAGCCCTCTCAAACCATCACGAGCCTCTTTGAACCCACGAAAACCCTTTTAAAACCCTGGAAAATCCTTTAAGAAAAAGAAACCAAAGGGGAATAACAAAAATCTCCATCCTTTTAAACAAAAGCCACTTCGTAGCTGTATACCATCATTGTGCATCGCTGCCTGAAATCTCACCTTATGGGCGTCAGTCTGAACTGAACCTGTTGGCACAGTGGTATGGTAACCGACTGGACCCCACAGAATACCCTGCAAGTCCTAAATCAGAAAAGTCGTGCAGGCGTGGGTGCTCGAACAGTGGGAAAACTTGTACAGCATTTCCTTTGCCTCTCTGTCAGGTCGCAAGTACGAAACGTGTGTGATCCGATCCTAAGCGGCCCCCGACAGTATCGACTACTGAATATTGACAGGTGCCACACGCTTCTCCTTCTTCAAGGCGCAGCCGGGTTTGCGGCGAGCCAACATGCAACTGACCTTCTCGACCGTCAGCACAACGTCAAACTTGAAGAAGCCACAACCCCTTGCCGAAGCATAAGGCAGGTTTAGGCGGCTTCGATCTGATAATCACGGAAGAGCATCCGAGTGGCAAGTGGAATGCATGGAACGCATGAGTCAGAACCTGTGTCCGTGATGCTGGTGCCTAAACTTGCCCTTAACCCTGAACTCCAGACCCTACGAAAGCTCCGACAAGCCCCGATAATGGTGTGTGTCCGCCCGGCCGGGTTGCGGCATACCTGACGAGTGGCCCGTCTGTCAACAAGTGTTTAGGCTATAGCAGCAGTCTGTCAGTTTCAGTACACGACTGACTCCGATTGACCATTATTTTTTCCATCTCGTGGGTTGTCATCTGACGGGGTTGCTATCAGAAGGTCTTGGGACCTACAGGCTACAGCAGATTCAAGATTGTGAAGCGAGATCTTCCCTGGACTCGAGGTTGCTGCCTTGTGTGATCCCTCAATGAACCTCGGCATGGACTTTCGACATGGCTTCGAAGCCAAAGCGGGCAGTTCCAAGAAGCGCATGCCTCAGGGCTGAAGAAGCACGATGAAACAGTTCAGGCTCCTTGCAAATGCCTAGGGCCTGGGGATGTGCTCCTTAATACCAACCCACTGAGCAAGCAATAGAGCAGGAGCACTTCTGAGAAGCGTGCCTCTTGGATGCAAGCTTGAGGTCAGCCTACAGCTCTATAAGCTGATGCTACCGTGGGGCGCTAGGCCGCTAGGAGTACATGCCTGTGGCTCAAAATCCATGAACTCACAATCCATGTATTATTGAAAGTTTAACTATGGAGCCGTGTCTTTCTCGGTCATGTGAATGCAGTGGCCTGCACTTGTGATTGTGCATTGTTGCAATGGTAGCCGTCCACGCTCCTGGGCGGTCTAAATCAAAAGAACCGAGTCAGGTCTTTCCGTCTTGCTGCACAACATGCCATTTCTCGAAAGACGGCTTTCAGCGACAGCGCCAAGAGTCCAAGAGCATGCACAGGCGTTACCCTAGTTTGCCCTTCAGATTGTCCTTGCATTCTTCCTCAGGGAGGATGCTGAGACCAGATGTGCATTGACACTGCTCCCTACCTACCAAGACACTTCAGAGGGAGCCCAGCAACCCTGTATAACCCCCTATACAGATTCCTGGTTCCTCAGCCGACGCAAATCAAGAAGCTTGCCCTGAGAATCCCTGAAGAACTGCAGCCGAGGTCGATTCGCCAGTTTTGTCCTCTCACGTGATGTCCAGGCATGAGTCCACGCATCACGGAAGAGGCCAGGGACACCGCTACATACGCACCAGACATGAGAACTACACACTTGTACTCCAGCCGGCTTCTTGCTGCTTCACTGAGAGCTTCAGAATTCTGTCTGGGCTTGTAGATTCAATTTTTGCAGTTCTCTGAGTCTTGCTGGCTTTCACAACGGTGTTGTCGCGTTTGTTCGTAGATTTAACCAAGAGCCCTGGTGTCTTTACACGCATCCTGGTTGCATCGTACTTGACCTTGGAACCTGCCAGACGGAGTGTCGCCCACATTTTGCAAGAAGGGCAAGAAGGATGCTGAATACTTCAATCCCTCCACCCCGAAATCCTGAAGCTCTCGACTCGTCCTCCTCCGGCTCCGTGCTTCATGGCAGTTCATGGGATGTGCGCAGCTAGCCCGTTCATGATGAATTCCACGACCCTCAAAGCTCTGTAGCCCGATTCTTTTTTGCTCTCCCTCCCACCACTCTGGCACCCGAAAGCCCAAACCCGCTAAAGCGACCTGCCAGGATTTTTCCCTCTCAGAGCCAGCACCGGTACCTTGCTTAGACCACCGCGCGATTTGATGGGCCGGCACGAGCCAGCTGAGCAGATCTTACTTTGCGGTACGTGATCCGATGTTAGCCACACGCTTTTTGATAATTAGTTGTTGAAGGTCTTATAGGAGCTGTAGGCCGAACCGGATGAAAGGCCGGATGTTGGTAACATGTCCCTTGCTCAGACGACGAGCTCGTCCGCCCTTCACCTTCCAAGAAAGCCGCATGTCGTTTATATCGTGACAAACCGGCCCCTGCCCATATGCACAAACAATGGTGCATTCCTTGCGCTGCCGATCCGGCAGTTTGATAACAGTAGGTTTGAAGAACGAATCCTTAAACTGTGAGTACATAACGGGCTTTGAGCAAATGTATCCCCAGCATTGTACAGACTCGCGGTTCGACCTTCATGCCCGATGCCCTGAAACCTTGCACTTGGTCGCAAGCCAACTTCATAACAGGAGCTCCAGAAAGTACGGCCACTGTTAGGCGACACAATTGTCTGGTGCGGGTCTTGGGGAAGCAGACCTGTTGAACCCAATTAGCCCAATCTTTTGAGAGATAGTGCCCGAAGGAATGGGGGCTGGTGAATTCGGCTTTGAAGTAACCGACTCTGCAATGAGAGTCCCGGAACAGTGTCAGCTATTTAGGTCAGGCTTGTAGTTCAGCTCTCCTGATCCTTTTTGGGTTATCAGGTGTTTGTTGCCGTGAAAAAAGCACGGTGACACAAAGGACGGATGCAAGCTGTGAATTTCCTAATTGTCTCTCAGATGACCTGCCATAGCTACCACTGGTCTCCAGTCCGTCCATGAATTTCAGGTCCCGCATGCGAGAGAGCAAACATGCGCGCTCAAAGCTTTGTAGTCACACATACGGCCATGGTTTGAACTAGCTTAAGGGTTCTGAAATCTGGGGTGGTTTGGTGGAGAATTCTCTCGCCCAGAAGCAAAGAGCGGAATGGCAAGTTGTAAAGTGGCGATCTTTCTCAGTGGTCTTGGCTAAATGAAGGTTACGGTCGGCCCTCAACTTTGCTATTGCTGGGGCCATAGTCATCTGTTGTGAAGTGTGCGAAAGGCCTTGCATGGTGTAACCGCAACTCGACGGATCGTTCAACAGACAGAAGCCCACAGAAGCCCGTGTATGGTGAACGACACTGCAAGATAGTTTTGGCTATTGAAGGGCTTTTGGGTGCATGCAGGCAGACAGAGGGCCTCTTGTGCCCAGCTGGCAGGACAGGCTACTTAGTACTTGTAGCCTTTTCAAGATGTATGACGGAGGCGGCATATTCCTGAAATCGAACGCATAGGTTGCGACGCCAACGATCATGCAACGCTTTTTCCAACATATCTTTATGTTGTGTTCAAACTGGACAGATAGCCCAAATCTACAGGCTGTAAGCCAGCTAGTTTGTCAGTTTGGCTGTGGCAGCTTTCCAGATAAGCAACCTCTCCTGGCAGTAGTTTCAATGGATCTCACATGTTTGTTCTGAGTGCACGTAGCTGTGGGGATTGGGCTTCAAGTAGTCGAAGGAGCTGGCCTATTTGTTAGCTATTATATTGACTGTACTTATATAGTTAGAATACTAAGTAAGTTCGGCAGCCCTTAGTTTAGGAACATCGGAGTATGAGTGTCAATGTTCATGCCTGCGGGGGATGACGATGTGTAGATGGGCTAACGTTAAGAAGGAGCGTTAAGCAGGTCCTGTCGTGGCATGTCCAAGACCGCATGCTGAATGCCATAACAAGCATGGTCACAACAGAACTGTCGCGCCTCAATGTTTCCTCGAAGCCGTCGCACGCGCAGGTCACGAAAGCCACCGCAGAGGTCGCTGAAATCGAAGCCAAGCTGCAGACGCAGGAGGAAAAGGCCAGGGGAATCTGTTCGTGCACTTGTTTTTGTTTGGCTGGTCGCCCGAAGCATGCGTGAGAGGACAAGATGCACATGGGTTTGGGAGATGGTATTCTGTTCTACTGTTTGCATTTACCGGCCCTAGCTCTCGAAAGGAGTGGCAAACACGCCAAACATGCATGAGCATGAGCAACAAAAACCATTGCGCTCATCATCACCATCACCATCTGCATGTTAATCCTAGGTGTCAGTGTCGTCGCCGTCGTCGCCATCAACCTCACGACCAACAGCATGATTATGTCCGTCCGTTTTCATCGGAATCAAGAGTCATCAGCATCACTGTCATCGTCATCATCATGACTCATGACCATCAGCGCATCCAGAAGCGTAGCCATCCCTTTCCGACACAATCCTCAAAATAATCGCCATCTTAGTTCTCATGCGCGAGTACTCGTTGTGAATGCCATCAACGTTACCAGCATCACTGCCAGTAAAATCACCATCGTTTTAGTACACCACGGCAACTATATAAAGCCATGGGCCATGATGCTTCAAACTTCAATCTTCATTACACTCATCACGAACAGGGTCATGATCGTAACCAAGGCCCATGTCCACGAAAAACAACATGATGTTATCCTGGTTATTTCGCTATGGGCCTCCCACTTACCAGCATCTTCAACATAATCGTGGCAGGCACCATCACCGTCTTCAGAACCTTCAGTGTTGTAGTTCTAACCATCGCCATCGCCATCCTATCACCATCATAATCACCATTGTCATCGGCAGCCGCATCGGCGTCCGTATGATCATCATCGCCAATAGCAGCAGCACTCCTGCAGCACTACTACGAGAGCTAACACTAAACTCATGCCACACCACGATTGTGTTGCTTCATCCCACTGCTGTTGGCGAGGCCCAGCAGCTAGATGCCGCGACATCGGCATTGGCACACCTAGCCGCAGCTTCAAAGGTGGCTTGGCCCCAAACTTTTGTGGATCAAGCATGAGCCTGAAAGGTGGGGTTTTAACATGAAGGCTTGGGGGCCATTTTGGACATGGCCGTCGGATATACCTAGCATTGAAGCTTGAATGCCCACGGCACCATGATGTATTCCGTGACTTTCGAGGGCAGCTTTTCGAGCTTTGCACCCAGCGCTCGATGCATCTTCACCATGCGCATATGCTTACGCCGCTAACATTTCTAAGTCCGGTGCCAAGGGCTGCGGGTATAACCTGAAAGGGAAAAGCCTGCATGGATTCGCAATTTGCCACAAGTCAGATGCGCCATCACTGTGCAGACATCTGCCACTGGTTTCGTTGAGGTGTTTGCGGTGGCATGTCAGACGTAGCGATCGTAGTTCCAGTAATGGCATTGCACGAGATTCGATTCCAAATTGTCCACTCGTTGCTTAAATCCACTATCCGTGCATTCTGCCAACGTGCGCTCTTACGATCATTTGTTCAATCAGCCGTCGCCTCGGGCTTGAGCTTCGGAGCCTCAACGGCCTGACAGCATCGCATAGCGTCTCCAGCTTCACGACATAATTAATGCCCTGGGCCGCACGTGGGAACGGAACAAACTCTGCGAAGAGCCTGATAGCTTGCACCCTAGATGCAATCTCAACGCCCTAAGGCTAGCACCCCAACGCGAAAGGGCAAGGCTTAAACCTAGCTCTAGTATTTAGCCTGGTCCCCTCCCAAGTTCCTCAGTGCCCTCATCTTGCAGAGGCCCAGGCTGCTGAGACCAAAGCTGCTGAGGCAGTCTCAGAAGTCAATCCTACAGCTGTGCAGTTACTTCTCGTGGCAGTAGTACACATGCCGTTTTCTGCGTGTGTGCGTGCGTGCATGTGTACTAGTGCGTGTGTGCGTTTGTGCGTGCGTGCGTGTGTGTGCGTGTCGTGTTTGCGTCTGTGCGTGTGTGCGTGCGTGGGGTGTGTGGGTGGGTGTGGGTGTGTGTGTGTGTGTGTTTGTGTGTGTGTGTGTGCGCGCGCGGGTGTGTGTGTGTGTGTGTTTGTGTGCGTGTGTGTGTCTGACTCTGTGTGTGTGTGTGTATATATATATATATCTGTGTGTGTGCGTGTGCGCGTGCGTGTGCGAGCGTGCGTGCGCGTGCGTGCGCGTGCGTGCGCGTGCGTGCGCGTGCGTGCGTGTTATACATCCTATTTTTTTTACCTAGGGGTGCTCTAATTACAGTAACCTGAAACATCAACATTCCGCAGTACGAGTATGCAGGAGCCCCGTGCGGTGGCCAAAGTAAGACCGTTGACCGCTGCCGATATTGCTATAGAGATTCGTCTAAGCCCACCGAATCTGCGTCGATTTTGCGGTCGTCGCGACTAGAATTGTTGTTCTGGTCCCCGACAAAACGGAAACAACACGAAGCAGCACTCCGAGATAAGCTTTCATGGTCCATGATCCCATAGTATGAGGTGTTTTTTGCATATGGCCATCAAGTGGATACATAGCTGTTTTGACTAGTATAAAAAGGGCTCTTTTTATCACCCAAAACCGGCTGAGCGTCTTTGCCCAAGCTTTGGGATGCGCCATGCACGACGCAAATCGGCAGATTCAATATTCCGGGGTGGTAGCTTTGGATCCTGCAGCGCCTTGGCGGCCACAAAACACCAAGCTTCAAGAAGGGCTTAACTTCATTTGAACTGTGGACCTGTTCTGCCTGTGGTTCCAACGCTCGAGATTTGTTTGGGCCCCTTCGTTTAGGCTTTGGGCCCGCAGGGCTCGCAATTTCGGAATGTGCCTCCAGATCCCAACACAGGAACCTCAAACCATCGACGCAACGCACGACATCAAAAAGTGATCTAGGCACACGCCAGGCATCCCATGAGCCCCTCAACCCAGCCTTATGGCTTGATGGGGTCTGCTGTTTACATAGATTGTAGATGACCAAGGCCGGACATGCTCAAATTCAATCAATTGTGTGCCAGCAAAAATTATGGAAAGCTCTGCTTATCACGGGCACTGTGCTGGACAAGCCCCGTACACACATTGACATGCTTGCACGACGTACTTGCGTAGAAGATGTCGAGCAAAGACCTTGACTCTGTAAAGGCTGCTGCTGGCTCATGCTAGCATGGGGTTCTCCTGTCAGGAAGCAGCCGCTGCGGCGCCTGCGGAAGCCAAAGACACCACGGCCGCACCCTTGAGACGGTAAGTGCATGGATCCCCTCGGCCCGAAACGGTTTGAGTCCGGGGACTTGGATGTGGGTTGTGTTTGGGAAAACCCGCAAAGGTTCCTTAGCGCGCATCAAATAAGCACCAGCGTGAAAGCGAACTTAAAAGCGCAAACTGTCATCTTGACGCTACAATCCTTCCACCGAAGGAGCTCAGAGACTGTTACGCTTAATATAGCGACCAATTCAGCACAGGATGTCACATTAAGATTTCCAGTGCTCCTGCTGCTGCGTAATTGTTGGTGTTAGTGTTCGTATCAGGTTCGTCTCTTTGTTCGTATCATGATCATTCCTGTAGCAGTAGAAACTACTAGAAAATCGTGCGTGCGAGTGAATCATCATGCTTTCGTCCGTGGCTTAATCAAGGCACGCTACAGGAGCTCCCAGAAAGGAGAAGGGGCCAAGAAAAAAAACATTTGACGGCGAAAATATCGGCAGACCAATCCGGCACGGAGAAAATGCCTCACACGCGGGCGTTGGGGCTGTTTGCATCTCTAGGAGATCACATGGCAAAGGGGCCACGTAGTTTGAGAAATCCCTGGCCGACTGCATCAGGTGGCTTGTTGCTTATTCTGCTTATTCCAAAGGTCTCTCTCGTAAAGCAAGGTTGCAGTGAGCATGCTTTTAAGTAGTCTGGGCTCGTCGAACTCCAAACATCCTGAATGTATTGCACTGAATCCGGATCCCTGGTTCCACGCCCTCAATGCTAAGGCTGCTAAGAAGCTTACAGATCCTTTACTACCCGCCCCAAGTACTTGAATCCAAGTCCGTGTCTGACACCCTTACAAGGTTTCAGTTGAGAGTACAGACTTTGAAATCAGTACCTGGGACAGACGAGCTAGTAGGCATCGACGGGCATGGCTGTGCACACAGTGCTGAAAGACGAACGGTGACCCATTATCGGCAGACGTGGTGCAACGCAGAGAATGCACTTTTGATCTCCCCAGACCGCCAAACCCTTCAAAACGCCAGCCCTATCTCGAAGCCCCCTTCGGTCGGCCCCATATGTCGAGAGCAGGCCGAAGCCGTCGCTGAAGCGCAAGCGGTCGAGGCGCTGCCATGGGTTTTTGTTGCGTTTCAGACCGGGCTCCCCAAAGCGACGCCGAGAGTCTCCTGCTGTTCAGAGCTTGGTGCTCCAGACTCTGAGGAGTTCTGAGGTGCAGGAGTAAACGTGTTTCAGGATCTTGGGCAAAGGATGAATTCAGGCTTCGTGTAGCAAGCCCTATACCCGGAAGACCCTCGGATTCCGGCACTTCTTCAAAAGGCACCTGGGCCTTCCGAGATTGTCAGGGCAGGGCAGGGCATTCGATATTTAGGGGCAATGCATGCCAGGCCTTATGTCTATCGACGCTGTCGCCACGGTGCCATGCATGATGATCTAGGACATGGGTAGGTCAGCCTTCAGTAGGATTCGGGGTCTAGTATGGCACGTTTTTGCCCAGGCCCCAGCACTCCGATTCTCGAAGCCCATCAACGCAGTTCTACCTACAATCAAGATTGGGTTTGCTTTGATCCCCAAACCTACTGCAGCTGCTGCTAGGACACACTGTACCCCGCAGCCCCTCAGGAAGCAGCAGCCGCCTTCGCCGCTGAAGAAGCTCCAACAGAGGCGGTGGCACGGTCTGATTGGGCTTCATGTTTGAGGGTTCTTCGGGATTCGGGATCGAAGTCGTTCCCAGGACTTCTGAGACGTTTGAGAGACGTCAGACTCATCTAAAGATGGCCGACGTACCAACAAGGCTCGAAAGAATCAATCAGATAAGTCAGACGAGCCCTGATGATTTTAAGCCTGACTCATGGCAGCAGCAACAGCCATAATCCCTTCCACCTACCATTCCTCGGCAATATATTGAGATCTTGGCAATAGTAAGGGATGTTCGTGCGGAGTCGCTTGCACCACAAGGTTCGTTCGAATAGACGGAAAACTAACCAGTCTGCTACCTCAAGACATCGCCAACCACAAGGACTCCGCACCGCCGTTGCACTTTTGAAGATAATCGTCTATGCGATTGATGCGATAGTGTTGTCAGAGAAGCCCACGGGCCTTCCTGACTCTGGACATCAATGTTGACTAATTAGACGGTTCTCCTTCCCTGACTACTGAAAGTAAAGTGGTGCAATATTTTCCCCCATCAGCAGAAGCAGCAGTACTACCAGGCACCCACAAAACACTTCGTTTAGTCTTACTTGGGGCCGAGAATCAGATTCCCGGCCGAATAATGTTGGATATTGCGGTGTGGTGCGGGGATCATAAATTGGGGAACGGAGTTTCAGAAGCACAAGGTTAACAAGCGAAAACCAGATCGCTGTGACGACATTGCAGCTGCAGGAGGAGTAGCAGTAGTAGGCGTCGTCGTGTAGTGGCACCAGTTTTCGGAGTGGGAGTGGTGAGCGGGAGAGAGAGTCGTAGCAAGAGCAGCCGTGGTAGTAGCAGTAGTAGCAGTAGTAGTCGTCGTCGTCGTAACAAGTCTAAGTGGGAGTCGGAGCAGGAGTATCAGTAGGCGTGGCAGTCGTCGTCGTCGTCGCCGTCGTCGTCGTCGTCTTCATCGTCGTCGTCGTCGACGCGGTCGTGGTGGTTGGGGGGTTGTGGCTGTGGTTGTGATTGTGGTTGTCGTTGTGGTCGTTGTGGTCGTTGTGGTCGTTGTGGTCGTTGTGGTCGTTGCGGTCGTTGCAGTCGTTGCGGTCGTTGTGGTCGTTGCGGTCGTTGTGGTCGTTGTGGTCGTTGTGGTCGTTGTGGTCGTTGTGGTCGTTGCGGTCGTTGCGGTCGTTGCGGTCGTGGTCGTGGTCGTGGTGGTGGTGGTGGTGGTGGTGGTGGTTGTGGTTGTGGTTG
>CAJNJA010013949.1:0-12424 GCA_905231915.1 Symbiodinium necroappetens | reverse complement strand
TGCGTTTGTATTATTTCAATTATTTGGGGTTTCTCTAGAAAAATTCACGCTTCATTCCAATTGATGAAAATAGTAAACAATCACACGTACCATTCATCTCTCTCGCTCTTGTCCCACAGCCTATGATTGATTCCGTGCCTGTTGTGTGCTTTTTTTATTTAATTCACGCATCCTTTTGTTCCTTTGTAACTAAATAGATTAAGCACAGGAATGTGAATCACCAGGCTATTTCCAAAGGCTTGAGTTCTACATCCAAGNNCCAACCTTACAGACGCTTCCTAGTTTGTTCCGTTGTGGTGAAATTAAACATAAAAGACAACAGCACGTGTGCTTTTATTTATTTAATTCAACACAACATGAACGAAACTGGAAAACTTTGGAATCGCTTGTCACCTTCATCATATCCTTGTTTGTTGTTTTCCTCATTTGTTCACTTTGTGTTTTTGTATTCGTAATGTGTGAAGAGATGAACAAAGCGCGAAATAAAAAGAGAGCAGCAGAATGAAGCAACGAGAGAGAAAGCGTGCATTATTTACCTTTCTTCCCCTTTGTTTCATTTTTTGTTCATTTCCCACTTTTATGTTTGAAATTTTTGACATCCAGTTATTTTTGTTATTTCAAGTATTTCAACTAGTTAAATGGTGGGGAAACTGGCTTCAGCCCGGGGTTGCAATTGTTTCAATCATTTGGGATCACCAAAACATTGAAATAATTTCAATAATCGGAATTATTGACATGATTCAGGTACTTCAATAATTTAAATGGCAGTAAATGGTGGTGAAACTCGCTCCAGCCGCTGAAGGTCAATAACTTAAATTATCTCGGAGCGCCAAGTAGTTGAAATACTTGGAATCCAGCTATTTCAGTTTCTTTCAATGAACCCTTATATAAATAATAGACAGATTTGAAATAATTGAAACCCCGGTATTTCAATGATGTCAAAAAATTCTTTATATGGGAGCCCCAAATAATTCCAACAGTTGAAACCCAACGGCCTGTGCCGGGTTTCCCTGCTATTTATTTGATGAAAATACTTGAAATAATTGAACTCCAGCTATTTCAAGTATTTCAATTACCTTTAATTCTAAATCGCAAGGGGTGTCACCTTAATACCTGTTTAAAATATACCAAAAAGTCTCAATCGTAAGGAGTGGCACCCCCCCCCCCATTTTGTTTTTGCAAATTTCCAACACATCGCAAAGGGTGCCCCTCTAAGGTTTTCATAAACATATGATCACAGAATTCTAAATCGTAAAGGGCGTTTCCCGATTAGTTTTTGCAACTTTGCTATCCAAAAATGGTAAATCACAAAGGGTGTCCCTAATATATTCTAAAATATGATCCCAAATTTCTACATCGCAGGGGGTGCCTCGCTGTTTGTTTCTGCACATGTTCTATCCCAAAACGCTCCCTAAGATTTTACAAAAATATGATTCCAAATCTCTACATCGCAGGAGTGTTACCTTTGTTGTTTCTCAAATTTGTTATCCAAACAACTAAATCGCAAGGGGCGTCCCCCGCGGTTTTTGTACACAATTGATCCTAGCAAACTGAATCCCAAGAAGGTATATACAGGATAGGGATTCTATAAGAGGATATAGGATCCGTTCAAAAGGTTGTATAGGGACCCCTCTAAAGGATTATGGAAACAAAACAAAAAAGATTATACAAATCCTTTGGATTATTCAGATGATTTTTGGGTATTGAAGGTATACGGGATCATATAAATCCTTTGAAGGTTGTCTAAAGGCCCCTTTAATGGATCAAACAGTGGTGATACGGAGTCTATAAAGATATAAAGGATTGCAGAAGCTCTGTGAAAAGCTATATAGGGCGCTCATTTAGAGAATTTTAAAGGGATAGCAGGTACTATATAGGGCATTATATGATCCCTTCAGAAAGGTTGTAATATAAGAGAGATTACAAGATCCGTTCAAAGGTTCTACAAAGAACCTCATAAGGTATTACAGACATAGAACAGGACTTATTGTGTGGAGATATAGAAAATTAAAGAACGCATGGAAAAAACAGGTTTTACAAGGGTCCCTTTAGGAGATTATGCGTGGAGACAAGAGATTATACAATGGGTTACAGGAAGGGTTATGTACTGACGTAATAATACTGCTTGCACAAGGCATTAGAGGATCTCTTTGAAGTTTGTCTATGGAGAATAAACAAGAAATAACGGTACATGGGATGATACTTAGCCTTTCAAGACTATCTAATGGCCCCTTGACTGGATTATAGATGGATGATAAGCGTCCCATAAAGATAGAGGGAATTGCAGAACTTAAAAAAGGTTGTAAAGGGATCCTTTTGAGCATATATACATATATGTTGTAAAGGATAGGAACTATATCTTGGATTTGTATACACAATCATGCAACATTGTACAGAGAATCTAATGGAGCTCTCCATATCTATATCTAGAGAGCTACATCTGATGCGCCATTGCAAATGTTGTAGTCTATCGTATAAAGTACTGTTGACATGGGGCACATGAACTTTCTTAAAGTCATGCATGCAACGATGTGGAATACAACCACAAAGATATTTTGAGACAGAGGCCATGCATGAAACAAGTACATGCATAAGATTGTTGGAAGAATTGCAAACAGACAAGGACAGCTTGTGGTCAGTGCAATGCTTCTACATGGTTGTAAATAGTATATAGTAATGCGAAAAAGGATTGTATAAGAACTCAAAATCACGCATGGCATGATGTTGCTTGCAAGCTTGATGCAGTTTCATGTATACATGTGATCGCCAGACGAACTTTCAAGCTTTTCGGATATTGTCTATTATTGCAATGCAGGTTAAAGTGGTAACTTCTTGCTACATATCTGCTTCAGCATTAACACCAGATTAGCTTCCAGACCTTGCCAGTAACATTAATAGAGCTGGAAGAAGTACACAGTTCAAGCGTGTGTTTATGAAAGGTAATGGTAAACTTAAGGTTGTATTATACAGAAAGGTACTGTGCTTCTTTCATGTATGTATGTATATATATATATACATACACACACATGTGATATAGGTACATCGGAGTAAGCCGAGTTATCCCTGCAAGGAGAAGGTTGACTATGTTCGAAAGGTCGAAAAAGAGCTGCAGGCAAGGAGCATCAAAACCTTCTTGTTGGATACAAAGCGTGACTTTGGGCCTGCTACTATGCGAGGTCTCAGTGGAGCAAGAGTCATGGTTGCTTTCTGTACTTCGGTATATGGCGAAAAAACAACCGGCACCTTTGAAACGCCTTTGGAACTGAAGTATTACGTAGATAATCCCGGCGAGCTGGACATCATTCCTGTGCAAACGTGCCGTAGTTGGCCACCTGTGCCTCCTGGACCACAAGAGGGGTGCGACCTCTGCAGTTATGTGTTCGGCGCAGGTCAAAGGCTCTACATGGATCCAATTGGCCTTGCCAAGAAGATCTATGATCATATCAAGGGATTGGGGCTGCTCGCTGAGGTCACAAGTTCGCTGCCAGGTACGACGAGTTGCAGTGTTCCCGAGACTGTCCATGAAACGGTTTGGAATATGAAGGTATCCGACCCGCACATTTTGAGCGGGTACACGTTACTTGATGACGGACAAATCAATCTGGCTCGCAAGTCCGTGGGGCGAGTCAACGACCTGAGCGTGCTCCATGGATATTCAACCATGTATCCGCCAGGGGCTGTCCTGAATGAAACGGTCGGGCATGATGTCGAAGGGCATTCTCGTGGGGAAGCAAAGCCCTTGGGTGCGGTCCCCGATCTTCGCGCGCTCTACGAAGCCTCAAGGGGATTCGCCGGCTCCGAAAACTACGAGATTGTGGATTGATCGTGTGGAGTGTAGACCAAGCTACTGTCATACTCGGCTTCTGCGCTGCGTCACATCGACACTTTAGGTTGCCTTGAAGTGGCACTTTAAATATTCTTCGACCACGTAGTTAGGAATTTTGAGCCGTTGTACAGGAGGTGCACAGCCGTGTCTCCTTGATTGATATGTACTGCACGGTTGCTGGCTTGGCTAGGATTGGTAAAAACCATCTTAGCAGCTGAAGAAATACTTGTCGTGCAGACCTAGCTGGCTATACTAGTACGATAAACATACTAGAATCATACCATGACAGTAGTATAATAAGAGTAGCAGTACAATAATTCCATAGCAATTTTCCGGACATCTGTTCCTGACAGCTCTTTGCTGCGACCGAGGAGACAATGGACCGGCTCTTTGTATCCAGTCCACGTATCCAAATAAGACATAGACTGCACACCCAGTGCTGCACAGGGTAGGTGCCCATGTCTTACTAATTGCAAGCTAACACTACTTCTAATCTAATCATTGTAATTAGCTGAAGAACTGAACCCAAGCAGGACCACATACAGTATACAATAACAGTGCCGCAGCAGCATTCTCATGCATGAGGTCGGACCTATGGTGGTGTTGCTAAGTGTAACGCGGCTTTCAGGTAAGTCGAGTCGCACCAGCTTCTGTGTCGGAGCGGGTTCTTGCAGAGCAGAGCTAGGTCCCCGTCAACGGATTTAGGGGTCAACGCGGTTAAGGTTTAGGGTTTAGGGTTTAAGGTTTGGGGTTTAGGGTTTAGGGTTTTAGGTTTAGGGTTTAGGGTTTGGGGTTTGGGGTTTAGGCTAACGGTGTTGGCTCCTAGCCTTTGGTAGGTCGAAAGCTCCGGTTATCACGCGAAGGTGCAGGATGCAGCGCCTGCAGCTTGACATACGGTTGATGATAATGATATATATATATATCCCCTGCATGACGCATTATAAGGAATATACCATAATTCCCACCTTAAGGTAATGCAGGATTTCTATCATCAACAGTAGGGCAGCATGTAGGGCCACGCCTCCCCTAAACCCTACCACCCTGAATAATGGCCCAACACCTACGAAGGCTACTATTCTGCATACTTTGGGGGTTCAGGTACCGGTAACCCGTATAGACATCGTTTTAGGGTTTAGGGTTTGGGTTCAGGGTTTAGGGGTCAGTGCCGTTTAGGGTTTAGTGCAGGACAAGACCCTGGTGTCAGTGGGCGCTGACTGCGAGGATCTGAGACACCCCCAGGACTGCGCGTTGGAGTACTGATAGGGCAAAGGGGTTTAGGGTGCGAGTAGGCATGCTTGTTGTGACTTGTATTTCCCTTTTTTTCCGGCTCAAAACACTATTATTATTATTATTGTTATTATTATTAATATTATTATTATTATGGTAGCTGGTTTGAATTGCTGGTTGCTCGTATGTTCTGTTGCGCAACAGCAGGTCTTAAACTACTGAATGCCCCACATGTCTTCGATCCAGGTTTTAGGGTTCAAGAAGTTGACCTGCAGCCTTGCAGCCAATGCCATATACCGTAGGCTCTTGATTGCGACTGTCGCTTGCAACTACCGTAACCTCTATGCTAGAACCCATAAGACTTGATGACCTCTGACATGAACGAGCATGCAGAATTGTATAAGCCTGGCTTTTGAGGTCTTGGGCTTCTGCCGACATGGGTTGACCAAAGCTTGTCTCCCGCTTTCATTCGTAATCTGCAGGTCCAAGCCCCGCTTGCTTCTCGCCAGTACTTCCATACCTCCGCTTCGCCATGTTTACAAATGCCCGCTGTTCCGTTTCGTCGGTAAAGCAGCAGTAGCAGTGGCAGTAGCAGTAGCAGTAGCAGTAGGAGCAGTAGGAGCAGCAGCAGTAGCAGCAGCAGTAGCAGTAGCAGTAGGAGCAGTAGGAGCAGTAGGAGTAGTAGTAGTAGTAGTAGTAGTAGTAGTAGTAGGAGCAGTAGGAGCAGCAGGAGCAGCAGCAGTAGCAGTAGCAGTAGCAGTAGCAGTAGCAGTAGGAGTAGGAGTAGTAGTAGTAGTAGTAGTAGTAGTAGATGATCCTAGTACAGTACAAGCTCGAACCTGTGTTGGCACACCAGATCTACAATTTGTGGACAAAGACAGTGAGCATACCGTGCACAAGCGGTCAGGGTGTGATCGAAAGCCGGCGGGTCCCAAGTCCGGACCAAGTTCTACGAGACGTTTGTATATGTTTACCCTACTGGCCACTTATAGTGCGAGGGTTCAAACGTCACCTGCTGGGGTTGGGAGAAGCGACGACCTACATCAGCATTTGTCATCATAGTATGCGCTGAGGAGTACAACGATTTTTGGGGACGGTACCACTCATCACGCTTTGCGATGGCTGGCCGGCAACCGGCGGCAGCAACCTACCCCATTGGCGTGTTCTCCACGGAGTGGCCCGCGCTGAAGGCCGGCCCTTGCATCGGCCTCAAGCATGGTCTGGACTTTGAGGCAACTTGCGCGATGCGACGCATCCCGGTGGCGCCAAGCGATGGTTTGCTACCGAACCGCTTTTGAGCTCAGGAACTTATAGCGTAGGTATAGTATTGCCGTTACCGGCCATCAATGCATGAAGCGCTGGACGCGTGAAGTGGTGAGTGGGCGTAGGCGTAGGTTTGCAGCCTTTTCGTAGCGGAACCTATCCCACACGTGGGGTCCTGCGCTCTCGCAGAGCTGCTGCACTGCAGTGGCAATAGGCTGCTTGCAAAGCCGAGAGATTGGCTGCGATTCTGCAATGGAAATAGTAGTAGTAGTAGTAGTAGCAGTAGTAGTAGTAGTAGTAGCAGCAGCAGCAGCAGCAGCAGCAGCGCCGCAGTAGCAGCACCAGAAGTATGAGGAGAAGTAGCAGCAGCAACAGTAGCAGTAGCAGTAGCAGTAGCAGCAGCAGTAGCAGCAAAAGTAGCAGCAGCAGCAGGAGCAGGAGCAGGGGGAGGAGTAGTAGTAGTAATGGTCATGGTAATGGTGGTAGTGGTGGTGGTAGTACTAGTAGTTGGAGCAGGAGGAGGAGTAGGAGTCGTAGTGTAGTAGGAGGTAGTAGTAACAGCAGTGGTTGTAATATGAGTAGCAGAGTAGTAGCAGTAGTAGCAGCAGCAATAGGATTGGGAGTAGCAGTCTTGCAGATCTCCGTTGGCAGCGACTACTGGGCCCAAATCCACACGCAATCTTCACCCCGCTACTGCATTCACCCTAACCAATTAAATCCAGAGCATCGAACCTGAAGCCTTGCCGTCCTTCGTTTCGGAATCTCTGAACCCCAAACCCAACTTGATATGCATTGTGAAAATTCATACCAATCCCAACTTGACAGCAATGCTAACTTCAAGCTGCTTATTAATCAATGAAACTCACGGTGTCGGCTCCTGGGACGCGAGGAGGGCTGCCAAGCCCTGGCGACTTTGCTCTCCACTCATCGGGTCTTAGAGTCGAGGCATCTAATCCTGGCCCTTTTGCATCGGTTGCAAAGGTTCAAAACGTGAGTCGCGGTACAAGATGTGGGACTGAATATGATTCGGGGTTCTGCTTGAGGCTTACAGTGGGGTGTAGGATTGGGTTACGGAAATTGGGGACCGCCGCCCAGTGGAGACTTGAAAGGTTGCTTGAAAGGCTTGCTCTTGTATATGCCGAATTCTCATGACGTTCTTTATGTCCCAACACCGGAACTCCAGGACCCCAAAGTCGAGGCCTCGAGCATTTGCACTCCGCAGAAGATGATGCACGTTGCATGCTTTAGCAACAGCAGCGTAGTCATGTCTTGAACCGTTGAACATAACGAGGCCTGTGACCTATGCTAGGTGCTTGGTGTGAAACAATCAGAACTGACCCATGTGCAGCCATCGGGAGACAAAGATTCGTTTCAGAACTTTGGTTTGAGTGCTTCAGCTCCACTTTTAGGGTGATGACATGCTTAGACTGTCGGGGAGCATGCCTTCCACGATCTATAACTGTAGGGCCTCCAGACCCATGAAAACCCCACATCACAGGCTCAGCTGCCTCCGAGTCATCTGCTGTTGCAGCCGCGAAGGACGCCCTTGTGTCTGGACGCTTCTGGCCACCTGGTGGGAAGGATTGCAGACGTTCCTAGGTTCAAAAAGCAAAACACACACGCCTTGCACCTGAAACACTGCCAAACAGTTATGTCGGACGTTAGGGTGTAAAACCTGCGGGGCTGTATGAGGCAATCACGGGCATACGAGGTTCGATTGAAAGGCTTTTATTATCGTGTCCCGCAGTCAACATGCCATACACCAGCATCCATGCATGCAGAAACATCTGCACATGCATTCATGCTTGAGTACGTACATAAGTACATACATACGTACATACATACATACAGGAACATCCTGCAAACCGAACCTTGTATTGGCTACAACTTCCGCAACTGCCCAAGGGTGGGCAGCAACCGAAACTCTGCTCCTGGATTCTTCCCCTCGGCTTTCATCTCTGGGAGCCGAAAAATGAAAGTACAAACCTCCTGTACCGTATCCTTTCGGTTTCAGTTCTAAGCCAGAACACACCAAAGCCAAACAAATGCTACAACAAGAACCGAATTTTGCACTGAGCCAAACACTCAAGCCATTCCGAGCAACGTAAAAACACTGGATAACCTGACTGTTGGACTAGATGCCACAGCAACGACATGTCAACCCGAGACCCTTGCGTTTCTGGATTTCGAGGAAATGAAACCTAGGTTAGGCCTCGGCCTAGACCCTATCCAGCTTGCATCGAGCTACGGGAGGAGGCTTCCGGGAGCAGAGCTGCATTCTCTACTCCAGCTGCGGTCTGGATTACTTCAAAGTTTAGGGTTCGGACATCAAGTTGCAATCTGAGTGCCTGCTGGAGGCTGGAGCTGCTCTTCCGCAATGCAAGCTGCAGGATCTCGTTGCTGAGCCGACGATTTCACGGCCTCCAAAAAAGGGCTTTATATCTTGGGTTGGCCGCGCAAGAGGTGTGGAACTGAAGGCGGCTGTAACATGGAGCCCGACCAGACCCAACAAGCGAAACAGCTTCCAGGGTTTCGAGCTTCAGGGGTGAGGAACTGCTGTCGCATCATGCAAGTGCCAGTACTTTCATTTCTGATGCATGCCACTTCCAACACCAACTCCCCACTATTTCATAGTTCGGGCCTGTGCCATAGCTTCTCTTACTCTCAGCCGAGAGAGCTGAGCGAGATCATTCCAGAACTGCCGTGCAGTCAAGTGGCCTGCAGCTCTTCCACCGCTGCAGCGAGCTCGGCGCGCAAGGCTTCCTCCTCAGGCTGTAAAGAAGATGTAGATGTCAGGGGTTCGAGATTCAGAGCGTTGCGGTCAACCGCCAGAGAACCCTTTTCCTGCGAGTGCTGCGAAGGCTTGCATTTCGGAGGCTTGACGCCAGACCCATAGATCCTACATCCGAAACCGAAATCCAAGTAGACTCGCATGGCAACGCCAGCCAGGAACATCGGCTCGATTTGCCTTAAATGCGGTTCCTGCAAGAACGATTCACGACCAAACAGCACAAACTTAATCTGTCGTCTCGTGTTATGGCGCTTTCTATCATGTAGGGAAGTGTGTTACGAGGACATTGTGCAACTCCGACTACGACGTGGTTTCTTTTCCCTCTCGCATGGCTGGGTTTAGGACTCAGGGTTCTGGTGCAGGATCAATTTCAAGAGGCTTTTCCTTTTGGAGGGTTTCGCGGTTCCCAGAGCCCAGGCTGGAAGGAACTGAGTTTAATGAATGGCCAATTAGGCCAATTATGCAGGACCCTGATGATAGTTGACGAGGACAAAATCCCGCCCTCAGCACCGATGTCCTGAAGTCATGAGGGTGTTGTAATCTGCAATCGTTAGGCAAACTGAAACACAGCAATCGCTCATCCATTTTACACACCGCAGTGCCTTAGCAGCAGCGCAAACCAGAAAAAAACCGTAGAGAGCACTTGGGCAGACATCTGCCCAAAAACAAAAAATGCATATCGCCCAAGAAGCATGTGAAACCTTACGGCAATGCGCGCCATGTCCTCACTCTGTGAGCCGAGGTCCGCGCGGCTCGCTCCGCTGTGGCCTCCCTTTCACCTCATAGTAGGATGCAGCAGGACGTGAAGGCTTATTTCGCTTGGTATGGGGGACGAAAAGATTTCAAAAAGCTGTTTCAAGGGTCTGGAATTTGAGGCGGCCGAACCTTTGTCATGCATCGACAGAAAAATCCCCAAAGGACCTGATTTGGGTTCTGACAAGCACCTATGTGTCGGACGCTGGAAATCTTAGCAACACTTCTGAAGGGCATCGGAACTTCCGGCTCCTAGTGACTCGTAAGCTCGGCACCCGCATCACAAGCGACAGCACGGCAGGTCTACAAGTCGGCACAACGACTTTGCGCAGTAGGGAGTCTGTGGATCACTGTTTTGCCGGCTTCGTTTTTCTCAGTTTTGACCAGGCCTCTGCCGACCTGAGATCTCCCCAGTACCATGGAAACCTCCAGCCCACGTGTCCGGATGCGTTGAACCAAGATACGTCCTGTCGAGCTCATCCGGACATTTCAGTCACCGGCTTAAGCCACGATGCCCAAAGAAACTCAAACCTTTTCAAGACATATATAGTTATAAAAGTATTCAGAGAGTATAACTCATAAAGAAGCGCGGGGTCCTGAAGTCGACTCCCAGGAGTGATCCGCAAACGACATGTAGCAAGAACCACCGCTTGGGTTAACAGCTAACACGACCCATTCCCGCTGGGAGCAAGAAACAAAAGACTACTGACTACTCTGACGCAAAAAAAATTCGAAGCAAAGGAGAACTTCAGAGACTCAACAGGCCCAGAGCAGGAACATAAGGCAGCAGCGGCTGTCACTCCCTCGCATGTACTCGGATTCAAGTTGGGTTTCATCTGTATTCGTCCTGTAGCCCGACCGTTGAAATGCCTTGGGAATGATGTCAGCACCCTGTTAGGAGCAAGCTATGTAAGTTTTGCAGGGGTGCAATCTCGAATGCTATGTCTGCGAGGTCCTGAGGGCAAAGCCGGCAAGCTTACGATCCTCGCTCGCAGGCGTGAGCGTCAGGTTCAATGCCTGGCAGCTCACCCTCCAGATTACTACAAGTAGGTTCATGTTTTGGGCTCTACACTCTCGGAATTCATCGCTCTGGGGGTTAAGTGTTTGGGGCTTTGTTTCGCTTTCAGTATTGCCAGGTGTGCCGATGAAAACAGACTAGCGCCGTAATCACCCGCCAGAAACTCCGACAGGAGCCTCACGCTTGTTCATGCGTTTGATCTCTTCGGTCGGGACAGGTTGATACGTGTGGGCCACTCAAGTTTCAAATCGCAAGCAAAAGAACAGCCCGGTAGGTTCAGTTTCGTGCAGATCTGCCAGGATGGCCTGCGCTTGCTGCAGATCTTTCTGCAAGGCTGCTACCTCAGTAGTTGCGACTGGGGATATCTTGCTTCGGGTCGGAGAATCCTGCCTTGTGACCACATTTCTGGAGTTGGAAACAAGCTCTCGTCTGGTCTAGTACCAAAGCCCTCCGTGCAAGCGTGGTAGGCTCCCCAGCACTACTTCATGCTCGCATCGCTCTCTTTCACTGTGTTTGCGCATCTATTTATCTATCTGTGTATCCCCCTGTCTGTCTGTCTGTCTGCCTGGCTGTCTGTCTGCCATCCTCCCATCCTCCCCCGCTCCCCCACCCCCTCCCCTCTCCCTCCCTCTCCCCTCCTCCTCCCCCTCCCCCTCCCTCTCCCTCCCTCTCCCTCTTCCCTCCCTTCCCCTTCCCTTCCCACCCATTTTCCCTCCCCTTCCTCTTCCCCTCCCTCCCCTCAGGTGCTTCTCTATACAGATATATATATATACATACATACATACATACATACATATATATATATACATATACATACATACATATACGCACACACACACACAACATATCCATGTCTGCCCACATGATTGGCAAGTTGAGTACACACCCAAGACGCTCATGTCGGAGTTAAGGGGGGCTGAGGTCTACAACACATTCGCAGGAAGTCTTAAAGAGCTGCGAAGCCCAAGCCAAAAATCTCCACAGACCCCAGTAGAAAGCCATCGATTCTCCAAAAAACCCCGATGCACACCACAAGTCCCCCACCTCCCCCACCCCCTGCGAAGCATTTTGCAACTTGCCGAACAGCGACCCTGGTCTATGTGGCTAATCCTCTCTCTTTCAAAACTACGTCATCAACCCTACAGTGCCCTACAGCCTCACACCAATCCCTGAAACTTCGTACTACGCATGCAGTCAACTGCCAGTCTAAGACCCCCTTCGCTCGTCGCTGCTTTTATCGAGAAATAGTCAGGGAGGGGCAGCTGACCATCTGAGGGCAGCAGCCTTTTGCCTCTCCGCCTCAAGCTGACGCGCCAGCTCCTCTTTGGGATTGCGCACTAACCCGCAACCCTAAACCCTGACTCAGTTTTGGGGTGTCGGCTTTCCCAGCTTCGCGACCCAGGCGAGGCGTCAGGGTTCAGGGCCTTCCTGCTTCTGGGGACGACGTATCGACTCCGTCGACAAGTTACTGCTGCTGACTAGGGCGGCCTGACCAGGATGTCAATGGAAGTCATCCTTGGTCTTTTTCCCGAAAGCATCGCGAAGG
>CAJNJA010013948.1:1898-12225 GCA_905231915.1 Symbiodinium necroappetens | reverse complement strand
CCTGAATCTGGGTTTAGGGTTTAGGGGTTTAGGGTTTAGGATTTAGGGTTTTGGATTTAGGCTTTGCAGTGTAATTCCTCATTTTGACGTTTCTCTCTTGCAGCCCTTTGGGGTCCATGCCCCCATATTCTGTAGACTTTGGCCGTACATTTGTATAGTATATACTATAAGGGCCCCCCTGCAATTTAATAAGACTTAAGTATAAACTATCGTAGGATAAAAAAGATATTGTAAAGCTAAAAACAGCACACTAGAATGTAATGTGTATATATATGTATATACATACACATACTATACGGGTGCATGGATCTTGGGGCAGTTGGGATCACACCCGGGGGCACCTCGGCTGAAAGAACTGTCCAGGCTTCGAGAGCGCGGCGCTGAATGACATGATGCCACAGGCCTATCATATTCCCGTTTAAGTTTAACGCATGTATTAGTGGCTAATGATTATCCCTTTCCAGGTGTATAGGCCCAAACGTGAAGATTCAGAGGATCTAGGTTTCCGATTGTTGCTTTGGTGCGTAAGTTTAGGCACAGGGGTACAGGATTCAGCATGACTGTGAGTAGATTCAGCATGACTGCGAGTATGACACTGTAGCAATCATTGCCTGTGTCCGACGTCAGCCAAGGTCGGATTCATGTAGCCTTATTTATTCAGCTACCGCTGTACCTGCATGTAAAGGCCAGCACCGGGCCGGTGTGCGATGTTTTTTCGGATTTCGGGGGGGTTAGGATTTTACGTTGTGGGAGTTTCGGGCTTGGGTTCAACGGTTTCATCATCGATGAGCCTTGGAGCCTGTGCAGCATCCGGATTTCAAGCACCAGGAGGCGGGTTTAGGCGTGTTCCCTCGGTAGTATCCTCTCAAAACCCTAGTTTCGAATCACACACCCCCTAAGAACCCTAAAGCCCCAAACCCTAATCTCCAAGCCCAAAAACCCGAAGCCCTTCTCCCCCAATCCCTAACTTTCAAGCCGTCATAAATCCTAAGCACCTGACACTAACCCCTACCCTAAGCCCTAAACCCATAATGCTAGAAACCATAAACAGAATCAGGAGTCTAACCGCAACCGCTCTCAGCCGCGAGCATGCACACGGAGTTTCCCAAATCTGCGGGATCCCTAAATATGGAGCCCTACATAAGTCACAGGTTTCAAGGGCTCTTACAGAGTTTAGGGCCCAGGGACCTCTAGCCCCTAAACCCTTAACCCCTGAACCCCGGAGCCGTAAATATTCCCTATAAACTCCTGAACCTGACCGAAACTCGCAAGATCTGGGTTGAAAACCCACATGTCTCCCAGACATGGCCAGGCCAAGAATCGTCGCGCGATGGTAACTCCTCTGCCAACCATCTGGGATGCGTCCAAGCCGAAGGCCTTCGGGCTTTGCGATTTCGGGGCTTAGGGTTTAGGATTTCAATTCAGGCTTTGCGATTTCGGGCTTAGGGCTTAGTTAGGGTTTAGGGTCTAGGATTTCAATTCAGGGATTGCGATTTCGGGCTTAGGGTTTAGGGCTTCTTGCTTTAGGGTTTAGGGTAGTAGGGGGTTTTGAGTTCGGGGTTTAGGGCTTATAGGGTTTAGGGGACATTGGGGTTACGAAAAGGGCGACTAAACAGGCTCACTCTCAGTTGAGAAGGCTTGAGGGTTCAGGCGCTGCTTCACCGAACCCTAAACCCTAAACCCTAAACCGTAGTGTTACAATACTAAGGCCTCTACAGGTTTGGGCCTTTTGGTTCAGGGGCTTTTGCTGTAGTTTTCCCGCAGGTTTATTGTTATGTTAACCCCGGATCAGTGAATCCTCCGGCCCTGAAGAAGGACTCTAAACGGCCGGCCTCAATGTAAAGACACCGAGAGAGAATGATGCTACAGGCAGTCTGGAGGATTTCGTTTCAATGTATCTGCTTATTGCTTTTCAATGCCTGGGCTCCAGGAGACAAGATCACCACACCGATCGAGACCTCAGCCCAGTTAGAATGCAGAGATTTGAACACCAATCCCTCAGTCAACACTTTTTCCCGAACCCGAAACCTAGCTCAGAAGAGGAGCTCAGCTAAACAGACGCACTGCAAGTGCTTGAGCCTTCCCTGTGTATTTGGCCCTGCCTTGCCATCTCTGGACCGATAGACTCTCAACCAAAAGCAGCGGAGTTCGATCGCAAGGCCCAACAAAAGCCCCAAACCCCTGAAACCTCAGAACAGCCTATCAGTATTCAGGGCTTTTTGGGACAAGGCTTTCGAACTTTGGGCTTAGAGTTGTTAGGTTCGGAGCTTAAGGTTTCAGGTATAAGGGTTAGGGTTACCCTGGTAGCCCTAAACCCCCTAAACCCTAAACTCTAGTAGCCCTAAACCCTAAACCCTAAACCCTAAACTCTGAAACCCTAAACCCCGAAACCCGAAACCCTAAACCCTAAACCCTGGTGGAAGTGTCAGGAGCAGGACCCCATCTGGGCCTTGCTGAAGGGCTTCGGCCGGCAGTTGAAGTGCATGTCTGTCGAAGGCGCCTACGTTCAGGGGTTTTGGGGTTTAAGGTTTAGGGGTTTAGGGTTTAAAGCCCGTGCATGTCTGCCGAAGGCGCCTACGTTCAGGGGTTTTGGGGTTTAAGGTTTAGGGGTTTTGGGTTTAAAGCCCGTGCATGTCTGTCGAAGGCCCCCTGGGCACTAGAGGGGCTTTGGGGATTAGGGGTTTAGGGGTTTAGGGGTTTAGGGGTTAGGGGTTGGGGGGTTTAGGGTTTAAGGTTTAGGGGTTTAGTGTTTAGGGTTTAGGGGTTTAGGGGTTAGGGGTTGGGGGGTTAACGTTTAAGGTGTAGGGGTTTAGGGTTTAGGGCCTTAGTTGCTATTCCAATATGATATGCTTGAAAACCCTAATTATCTAGGCCCTGGGGAAGGTTCGGTCTTCAAGTAAGAATGGAGTTCCCTGTTCTAGTTATAACATGATGTCGCCCAACACCTTACTCTACTTATTAAGGCTCCTATGTTAGGGGGCTCGGGGAACTTAGGGTTTTCAGGCACTTGAGGATTAAAGGTAGCCTCGGGTTGAGGGGCATGTTTGTCTAGTTGCGGCTCAGATACAGCGAACCCCTTAGAAACCCTAGACCCTAAATGGGGGGGTTTCCGAAAATAGGGGGCCCTAGGATAGTACCCTAAATCATGGGGTCCTTATTACAAGGACCCCCAAAATAAGGTACCCTATTATTTTCGGAAACTCTCAAATCTTTTTTTTCAGGAATCGAGAAGATCTGCGAGTTGTACCTTCGAAAACCCCCAGAGGGTGGTCGTTTGTCTCAAACTGGCTACGGCCTCTAAAGTGCCGGGTTTAGGGTTTAGAGCACTAGGTATCGGAAGCTCTCGTTTGGGCGTGCTACAGGAGTTGGGGTGTCCCTAGTGGCCCAGGGTTTGCAGGTTTCGCGTTCGGGGCGTCCTCAGGCTGTTTAAAGGTGTGTGCTTCCGTCGCAGACATCAAGGTGAGTACGTTTAGGGCTTAGGGTCAATGGATTGGAGGGCCGATGGACCCAAGGCTTTTTCCGGTGTTGGGTTTCGCTCCAGTTTCAACAAGATTTTGGTGCTGGAGATGAGTTCAGGTTCTTGTGTCATGGTGTTTTGTAAATCCTCTCTGAATGATGTAGCGGCAGTGGTGCAGCATGAGGCATCCTTAAGACTTCAGCCGACTGAAGCCTCTTCTTTCAGTGCGAACACCTGGTCGACGGTAGTCTTCCGTGACGCTGCTGATTGCATGGCTTCTGGGCTCGTCGTAACTTTGCACAGTTCCTACTACGTTACCTTTGATTCCCAGCGCTGGAGCATGTGAGGTGAGAGCCTAGTCAGGAGTTCCCTCATATCTCCAAGATCTCATGTGAAGGATAGAGTGTTGCGGACGCCTCAGCCAGCCTGGCACTACCAAATCCCTCCGCCTACAAGCTCAGGATCACCGATAATTCTTGGAACCTACTCTTTTGTAGGCCCTGCCCCTGTAGCTTCTGTTTCAAGGTATCTGTAAGGACTCGGGCGAAAATAGGCGCCGGTGGGCTAAGCCCTACTAGCAGCGTGGCATCTTGCAGCATTTCGCCTCAAGCTGTGTTCGACCGTTGCCGGAGTCGGCGCCATGCCAGGATCGGGTCTTGGGATGTGTTGGGTGGAGTTTTAGCTTTCAGTGTAAGGTCTCAGGGCAAGTGTTTTGCAGAATTCAAGGGTCGGCAGGTTGTGGGGTTTTGCCTGAGCTTAGTTCCTAAACCTATAAGCTCTAAATCCCTAAGCCCTAAACTCTAAATCCAGTCTAGAGCCCCACATGGATAGGACATCAGATATCGACCGTCGAGCTGCGGGTGTTCGGTTCAGAGTTACCAGAAACCAGCTCTACCACCCCCCCCCAGTAGGGTTTTAGGGTTTAGAGTTTAGGGTTTTAGGGTTTAGGGTTTAGGGTGGTTACACATCCGCACCCTGCTCTATAGTAGCTGAATCAGCACTCTTTACACTTTTGGGGGGGATAGTACGATCCCTGATAGAACTGAAGGCGGACACTTTTTCTTTGCCATGGAAACTCCGCAACTAAGCCTATAGACCCAGAAGGCAAGGCCGATTACAACACTCAGCGATTTGTTGTTCGGGTTTCGATGCTGGGACTCTTCCGGAAGGGCCTTGAAGCAAGATCCAATCCCCAGATGTCCTTACAGCCTTGACGTAGAAGTCTGGTTACATAGCATCAGCATATAGTACTGTAATGTTCCCTCAGAGTCACTGCATCTAGTTATATTAGACGATTTTATGGTAACAACAGAATTTAGCCGGCCCCCCCCCGCCCACCCGCCCCCCCCCTAAAAAAAAAAAAAGCATCCCACAAGCAGAAGCCGAGTTGTGCCAGCAGTGCGAAAACCTACAGGCTCCCCATCAGGGGCGCCTATAAGGATTTAGGGCTTTAGGGTTTTAGGGTTTAGTTTTAAGAGCCAATTTTAGGGTTGTAGGAATCTAGGGTTTAGGGATTTAGGGTTTTCAGAGTTTAGGGTTTAGGGGGTATCGTGCGGGCTGTTTCAGTTTTGAGGGTTCTATGAGGGTACACCACAAGAAGACCACACTTCGTCTAGCCCTATACAGGTGTCCGAGCGGCAGAGGAAGGCAGTTCGTTGTTTTTGTTTTATTCCTTTCAGATCCAGTTTTCCGGCGGAGGTAAGTTCGTTGTGCCTGCTTATCGTGGCCGGAAAGCTCAAAGAGGCGTCAGCTTCCACCGGACCGTATAGGCCTTCAAGAGTATATTATTCATATATATATATATAATATTATATTATATATATACACACACATATCAGAAATTCCGTCTCCCTAGAAGGTATGTAGAAGCCAAGCCCTGCGAATCTCTACATCCGAATTCACTTAATATGATATATAATCAGTAAACTACCTCGGTTCATTGATCTCAGTGCTTCAGGCCGGCGCAGTCGCAGTAGAGATCGACGAGACAGCCATGAACCCAGAAGTACTGCTGATGCACCAAGTTTACATATCTGTGATGACTGCCAACAACGGCCAGGAAGCTTCGAACAACGATGATTCTGTTATTCTCGTTATTCGCGGCAGGGGTAGTAGGTCCACGCTATGTTTAAGTTTTGAGGCTCTTAGACTAGACGTTTTCCCTTGCTCTCTTTTTTTTGGGCTTTCTTTTTTTTTGCGTCGGGCTTTTAGGGTGATATTTAGGGATTGGCTGTTCCGGTTTTAGGCATCAAGCACCCTGAAGGCCCCTAAGCCGCTTGCGAGCTCAGCGCCTGCATACTGTTGATGATATAAATCCTGCATTACCCAGAATAAGGAATATACCATAATTCCCATAGTTTGGGGTCCTTAAGGTAGTGCAGGATTTATATCATCAACCGTATTCTGAGCCGCCGAAGCTTTAGCACTTAAGTCCGTCCTCGCTAACAAACATAGCTCTGCCCCTACATCCTAATTGAAACCCAATACTCTCAACCCTAAACCCAATACCCTGAACCCTGAACTGGAAACCCTGCGAGGTCTGAACTGAAATGTGTTCCACGGCTGTAGGACGGCTTAGGGTTTAGGGATTTAGGGTTTCGGGGTTAGGCTTTTAGGGTTTAGGGTTTAGGGTTTTAGGGTTTAGGGTCTAGGGTTTTAGGGTTTAGGGTTTAGGGTCTAGGGTTTTAGGGTTTAGGGGGCTTAATGCGGGCTTTTAATAATTAGAATAGGGTTTTGGGGCCCATTCTATTATGACTATGGTAAGGAAATCCCACAAAAACAGTATTGGTACTTGTTTAGGCCCCTATACATTATATCCTTAACAGTTACAAAGGTTGGCTGTAGGGGCCGCAGGTTCGTTCGGCTTGGGGGAAACCCCGAAACCCTAAACCCCCAAATCCCAAAACCCTAAAACCCTAAACCCCAAAACCCTAAAACCCTTAAACCCTAAAGCCCTAAACCCTAAAACCCTAAAGCCTAAGCCCTAAACCCCTAGACTTTTCGCTCTGAGGGCGGAGCTACAGCCGCAGCCGGGACCGCCGGAGCCGCGATCGGCGGAGCCCTCGGCGGCGAGAGGATCGATCGGGTGGTTGAGCACCTTAGCAGCTGAATTACTACACTTTAAGCTTGTTGGGATAATATGATCCCTTATAGAACTGAAAGTGTGCACTTTGTTTATGCATATAAACTCCACGTTTTTGTTTTGGGGGTACTTCTAGAAAGGGGGTGTTAGGGGGACTCTGGGTAGGGCTACTTCTAGGGGGGTTTGGGGAGTACTTCTGGCGCGTTTCAGAGGTTCTTCTTGTTGCAGTTTTCCCGGGGTTTTAGGGGTGCTGCTGTGGTGCATTAATGCTGTGTTGTGGGCTGTAGAGGTTGCGTTCTGCGCGAAACAGTAGGTTGTTGGCCCACCTCCTTCATATTTGCTCGTAGGACTGTTGCATGGTTCTCTGATGCCATGTCTGGGGCAATTACGACTTCACAACTACTTTCTGACGGCACTTGCCTTCCACTGCCTGAACAACGAACCGCCTGATGGCTGCCCAAGCGATTCTCGCGCCCGTCGGTGATAATGAAAGAGTGCTGCAGGGGCTTACAAGGTACCGAAGAACCCTCGCCAACTTATACCATGTCGCACCCTCTTGATTACTTGGTTGTTATCGGCCCACAATTTCCCGAAGACCGACACCCTGAAGCCCAAGCAGCAGAAAAAAACATATTTAAAAAAAACAGCACAGGGGGTTCATGGTTTATGGGTTGAACAGTTGATGCCTGTATGTGAGCCGAGGTAAACAGCCTAAGCGCTACTAAAAAAGGCTCAGCCCGAAACCCCAAAAGCCATGTACCGACACCATCTGTGCTTGAACATCTATGATGTCAACCCTAAACCCTAAAGCCCTAAATCCTAAACCCCAAACCCTAAACTAAACCCCTAAACCAAAAACTAAACCCTAAATCCTAAACAGCCCGGCTTCCCCGCAGGATGATCGAAGGCCCCCACGCCGGTCTCCGGTGATGACGAGGATACCTCCGCCCCCGAAGAAGGACGGGGGAGGGCCGTGCTGAATGATTCTACGAACTCAGGGTTTAGGGGTTTAGAGTTTAGGGTTTAGGAGTTTAGGGTTTAGGGGTTCCTTAAGGACGACATGGCCCTTAAATGTAGGGGCCCTATACCCTGATACTATGAATCCCTATATGGTATATGAACCGAAAAACCCTTTTAGGGTTCATTTCGTGCTTAAGGTTTAGGGTTTGAAGATGGGGCGCCCGAAATGTCAATATTCGTCGTGGGCCAGGACCTCCCGTGAAGATCGGTTTCACACTTAGATGGGTAGTCCCGCCCCCCCCCCCCCCAACCATAAACCCTATAACCCTAAACCCTAAACCTAAACTCGAACTTGGAGTAGCTTGAAGGAGGAGCTCCAGACGGATTGAGGGGTTTCGAGTTTGGGTCTCTTTGGTTTGGGTGTTTAGGGCTTATAGGGTTTAGGGTTCAGGGTTTTAGGGTTTAGGGTTCGAAGTTTCCACACAATAAGACCCTAAACCCTCAACCCTAATCCCTGAACCCTAAACCCTGAACCCTAAACCCTAATCCCTGAACCCTCTACCCTAAACCCTATACGCTAAGCCCTGAAGCCTGAACCCTAAACCCTGAACCCTGAACCCAAAACCCTATACCCTAAGCCCGATACCCTAAGCCCTAGTCCCTGAACCCTAAACCCTGCACCCTATACCCTAAACCCTGAACTCTATACCCTAACCCTAAACCTAGTCCCTGAACCCTAAACCCTATATATACCCTAATCCCTGAACTCTATACCCTAAACCCTGACTCCTAAGCCCTGAACCCGGAACCCTAAACCCTGAACCCTAGTCTTTGAACCCTAAACCCTACACCCTAAGCCCTGACTCCTAAACCGGGCCCGGCCTGAAGTAGTCATGCGGTGGATTCTCCGAATGTGTGTCTGAAGGGTGGCAAAGAAGGGATGCCAATTTGAGACGTTAGACATTAGAGTCTATAGTCCCTATCTATATATATATACACGGCATAATATGTATATGTCTATATATATATATACATGTATGTATGTATATACATACATATATACATATGTATGTATGTGTGTATATATATATATACATTTAGACTTTTATGTGCATCATATGTCCAAAGCGCTACTGGAATGATTAGGGCCCCTTTAAGAGTCACTTGCCATCGCCACGCTGCCTAGACCGAAATGCCCTCCACTTTCTTCCCTCCGAACACCAATACCTCAAAAAGCCACGTAGCCTATCGAGGCCTTGGTCTGTAGGCCCAGTAGCAACTCGAAGCATTCTCGGTCCTTTTGAAAGACCCTTCGCCTTAATTATTGGCAGAATCATCGTTATTGTTACTTACTGCTGTTATACCATAGTTCCCCAATACCCAATACCCAACCTTTAAACTTTTTTGGGTTCTTATGCTTTAGTCGGAATCTGAAAGTTTAACCGATTATTTCCCTGGCTTATTGGGGGAAGTAAGATACTCTGATTATCTTAGTATTCGTGTCGCGAAGCTAAGGCTCTGAGGCCAGACGCTTGTAAAACCCGCGAACCCCAGCCTTCTTTCAGACCCTATATCAGCTCTGAGGAGGCTTATGGTACAGGGTTTAGGGTTTAGGGTTTGAGGAGAACCCCGAAACCTGAAGCCCTCAACTCCAGCCTCGTTTCAGGAAGAGCCCGAGGAGGGGGTGCGGTACCTGGATCCCTCTTCGGGGGTTCCTTCCATTTAGCGTTCCATTTCTCAGGGTCAAAAGCTATATCTACCTATATCGCTTTTTCTATAGCTACACGCTTCCACTCAGTGTATTGGAGCTCAAACTTTGGCTCAGAAGTCTACAGGAGGTTAGACATGCTTCAGGAAGAGTCGCCGAGCAGTTGTTGCGATTGGAGGGTGTAGCAGGCGAAGGATGTGT
The DNA here is from genome assembly GCA_905231915.1 of Symbiodinium necroappetens. Lineage (NCBI taxonomy): Eukaryota > Dinophyceae > Suessiales > Symbiodiniaceae > Symbiodinium > Symbiodinium necroappetens. The sequence continues at coordinate 2,817 of CAJNJA010013948.1, read as the reverse complement.
GCTTAATGTGCTGGACGGGTCTTTTATCTTCTCATTTAGCCATGAACCCTAAACCCTAAACCAATAATGTTCTCATTCAGCCATGACCCCCACCTGAGAGCCTGGAAGTTAGAGTTCTGGATTGATGAAACCACGAACTTTGTTTTAGGGTTATACTTGCGAGTGTTGAGGGGCACCCTGTGGGAGAATTTCTGGGCGTCTCCCTCGCGCCCGGAATCCCCCTAAACCCTAAAAGCCCTAGATCTTGGAGGCAGGTAGTAGGTGACTCAAAGCAGGCAAACCCTCAGGTTCCATGTACCTATATAATATATACTGAGACATCAAAGTGCTTATATACGAACCCTTAACAGGCCTAAGTATATTCAGTATATACTTTCTAGGCACGTGGGCGCTTAAGGAGCGCTCAGGTACGTCTGCGCGCTCTTCAGTCCTTAGCCTTGCATGCGCCCTCAGTAAGCACCTTATGGGGCTTTAGGGCTTAAGGTTATGGGCTTTCGGGTTTAAGGCTTAGGTCGACCTAGGTTTATAGGCGAATGAAGTATAGCTAAATCCTCTGTCACACGCACTTCAGCACATAGGGCTCCATATGTTGATCACCTCCAAGGGGCCGCTTTGAGGGGCGTTTGAGACTCTATCACGTCCGTGCTGAATGTTATGCAAAATCTCCAGTTGTCTGTGACAGGGTTGGATGGGATAGAGTTGCTGCAGGCCAGGAAGCCTGGCCCAGGTCGTAGCAGTTAGTTGATTTCACGTAGCACAATTAGTTGTTTGTGACATGAAAGGTTGGAGTGGCATTGTCGCTGCACCAAGTACAAGTGTGTGTGCCTGCGGCCGCGTCCTCCTCTTGCTGTCGTTTCGTGTGTGTTACGTGTTCGTCGTTTTGTGTGGTTGAGTTTAGGATTGCAGCCTAAGGCTGCCC
>CAJNJA010013947.1:0-12210 GCA_905231915.1 Symbiodinium necroappetens | reverse complement strand
CTGCTACTACTGCTACTACTGCTGATACTGCTACTACTGCTACTAGTGCTCCTGCTGCTACTGCTACTGCTGCTGCTACTGCTGCTGCCACTACGCTACTGCTCAGTTTTGGCCACGGGTAGGTGCCTGCTAAGGCAGCAGATGGTGGCGGATCTGCTCAGAGAGCACGTCTGGGCCCTTGACGGAAGGCTTTTTTGCCAGGAGGGTTCAGGGTTTAGGTTTTAGGGCGTGTCGGCCCCAGTCAAGATGATTGCAGGTCTTGGTCTGGCTAGACTTGAGTCCAATAGCGAAAAGGGCTAGGGGCATAGCCCCGGTGTAAAAGTGGTTGGGAGACTTTCGGGTTGAGGGTTGAGAGCTCGGGTTTAGAAAGTGCCGCTGACATCACGCAAGCCAGGGCATATGTCAGGGATCTTGGTTAGTGTATGTAGGGCCCCCATTCCGAAAGGTGGCCTCGAGGTTTAGGGCTTAGGGTCAGGTCCGGCACGCACACAAACTCTGGCTTCTGTCTGAAGCTTGCGGGTTTTTCTTTGCATGTCAGCAAGCAGGTGAGCACTTATGAGGCACTGTCATCCCTGGTGTAAATCGACCCTGCCATTTGCCGATCCTCATGTGTATGAGGCCTTGCGACCCTAAACCCTAAACCCTAATCTCGGCGACTTCTTGGCTGGGATGCGATGCTACGAGGCCATCAACCACGACTTGTCCTCAGATGCGCTCTTCGAGCAGCTTCGAAGAGCCGGCGAAGGCTTCAAGTGCAATAATAATAACAATAATAAATACTATTTAATAATCGTAATGATAATAAGAATATTTCTGAAGGGTGCCAGGAGAGCCTGTCCCAGTGTGCTTCTCTGGCTTGGAAGGCGAAGACACTGCAGAGGAGCCCCCTGAGTTCAGCAGATTCTGGACCCAGTCGCGGCAAAGAGAGGATGGCACCATCTCATTGGCCTCCTTCCGGACTTTTCTGTTGAACAGCCTGCCACCCAGAGCACCACCGAACTTTGCGGCCCAGCGCCGACATGTGCCGACATTTGCCAGGCGTGAGGATGGGAGAGGCAGAACTGGAGCTGGCTCTGCAGGGCTTTGAGGCACCGAGAGAAGAACAGCATGACTATAACGGACTACAACATGACTATAACTGTAATAGTGTGCATGGTTGAAGTGTTTTCTCCCTTCCCTTCTGCGACTTGGTTGCAGTGTTTCAGCAATCACCCATTGCATGCCAGGCCAACCTGACTCGCTTTGCTCTACTTGATTTAGTGATGGCCCCGGCTAAAGCAATCCCCGTGCCGAAGACAAGAAGCACATCGATTGCTGCTGCAATATGAGATTCAGACTCTTGGTTGGCCATCCGAGGTAGAGGAATACAGAACGTCCAGAGCTTTGTGTGCTATTTCCGGCCAGCTTGATTGTGCATGGCTTCATTGCGCTTTTTTCTGACAGTCTTCCCCTGAGCCCGTGAGCCCAGGTGCGTCAAAGAAGTTGCAGTGACCCCCGCTTTGGAGGCGGGACAGCTGAATTCTGGGTCCAGATTCGGAGAGCCCAGCCAGCACTTTAGCCGGAGTCGAACTGTGCAACAACTGCCAAGCCCCAAGCCAAGCTACTTCTTTGAACAGGTCAAGGGAAGTACTGCAATGAGGAAGCTCGAGCTCGAAGAAACTGTGGAGGTGCGCCGAAAGCCAGAGTCTCCTGCATATCCTGCTGAGTGAATTCTGCATGAGAGGTTTTCAGTGTCTTGTTGCCCGGGCTGTTGAGATGAGCCTTGTGCTTCCCTGCATCTTGCTAGGTACTTGGCCAACACAGTACGGCTTTGATCTGAGAGAGTGCTGCAGACCATGAGTTCTTCATCGACTGTACTCGCCTGATGTGTGCAAGGCTACTTCAGTACCACCAGAGAGAGAGAGAGAGAGAGAGAGAGAGAGAGAGAGAGAGACCGGGATGTGAAACTGACTGAACAAATATCGGCCTCAGTCGGGAAACACATCCTGCGGAGCTTTCACGCTCCCCCAGAAGACTCGCAAACGAACGCGGGTGGGCACCACCCCCAATGCCCGGGAGAAGGATATGGACCGCGGAGACCAGTGCGCTTCACTGTGCTGAAGCACGTCGAACACCAACTTCGTCTTAAACGCGGATCGAACATTTCTTGTCAAGCCAAACGGTGTCCAAGTCACTGCTCACAAGCGCGGGGGGTGCCCTCCAAGCCAAACGAGGGAGAGAGAGGGCGTTGCCTTGAGGGCTATACAAAGGAGCCACTACGGCTAACAAAGAAAGAAGAGATGGAGATCGAGAGAGGGAGAGAGCGTTGCAGGCTTTTTCGTTCGTGCTTTGTTGCGGGCTCTTGAGGAAGAGGCCGCCGGGCTCCTCAGATCACGATGTCGAGCTCTACGAGATAATCTCGAGGGCTGGGTGACTCTGAACGGGAACCAGGTGCCCTTTCCGAAGGGAGGCAGCAAAGAAGTGTAATGAACTCATCCGAGCCCCTGCGCCGCCAGGGCACGGCCTTCCTCAAGAGGGTTAGCAAGCCCTACTACTTCTGCAAGGCCCGCTCCCTCTCCCTCTGCCTCCTCTCTCTCCCCTCCTCCCGCTCTCTCCCCCTCTCTCTCCCCTCTCTTCTCCTTCTCTCTCTCTCTCTCTGGCTCTCTTGGGCAGCATGTACTCATGCTGCGACTAGTTGGAGTTTGGAGGCAGAAACTCCCCTGATGGAGTCCTGCGCTGGAACCTGAGACCTGAGAAGCCCTTCGAAAGCTCGGACAGCCGCCTGAATCCCGCGAGGCCTCGACAGGAAAGCCTCTGGGAACTGCACGTCCGGGGCCCTTTTGGGAGGTCTAAGGCTGACTGAAACAAACCCTCTACGGTTCTTCTGAGGGGTATAATATACTAATGGTAAAAAATACCATTGATATTTTCTTAATAAGAAGAACCGTGGAATGTGATATAGGAGAGAGAGAGAGAGAGTCTGAGGCCACGGCGAGCTCCTCGAGGTGCTCGAAGGGCCAAGGTTCGAGAAGACCGCGGAGGCCCGGTTTAGGGTTGGCCGGGTTGGAAGGTCATCGGGGTTTCCGGGTTTAGGGTTTAGGGTTTAAGTTTAGGGGTTTAGGGGAAAAAAGGGTTTAGGGTTAAGGGTTTCCGCAACTTCTGTGGCCGTTGGGACCTGGTGAAGCGGACAGGTGAGCAAAGCAAAGGGCAAAGCCAAGAAGGACCCGACCTGCAATCTATCAGGCGACTTTCCAAAGCTCTGATGTCGTTTGTTTGGCAAGGATGACAAAGTCGGCTCGGTGTTGTGCCTTTCTCAGTGGTCCCAGTCTAGATCCTTGCCGCACCGTGCCACGCCTTTTAGACATGGCTCTCTAGTTGCAACTTGCAGGTTCAAAGATGAATCTGGCAAGTGCTTCTTCGAATTGCTAGACGTGTTGCTCTGCAAAGGGCTTCCGCCTCAGATGAGCAGCGGCAGAGTGGTTGTGGAGTTAAGTGGCTGTTTCTCTGCTAGGAGTACTTGGGCTAAGGTGCGTGGCCCTCACGGACAACTTCGATATAGGCTCGCCTGCCGCTGTTAGCAGAAGAATTTGGACTTCCATCTTTGGTGGCTTACGGATCGGGTTTGCGAGTGTGCCCCCTCATTTAGGTTAACCCGAGGTACCTTTGTCCTAGTACCCAAACCCGAAACACCAAGACAGCAAGCAGCCTAAGAAACCTAAGACCTAACCACCTTACATCCCAAACTCTCAGTCGCCAGGTGCTTGCAAGGCCATCCGAAAGCTGGAGGTAGGAGAAAGGCTCCAGGCTCTCGAGGACTCGCACTGTCTTCGTCGCCTGGATGTTGGTGTCTGACGTCGTCTTGCCTAACTGATCGCTGTGCCCGAGCGGCTCCGAATAGAAGTAGCTCGCTGGAAACAATATGGCACTCTGGTTCTGCGGTGCTGCTAGCAGCAGTGCAGTAGGATCGCGGCAGTGTTTGGAGGTGGCAGTGATGTGGGATAGTGGGATGGTCATGTTGTTGGGTGTCTCGGAAAGATTCGGAAAGGTTTCCCAATGCCGCGTCCCCTTGACTCCCTGGCCTCGCCCCAGAGAGAGAGAAAGCGCCAGCTTAAAGCGTGAAGCTTGGGTACCTCTTGCCGGACAAAGCGACGAGAAGCTTTTGAAGGGCCTTTGTGTCGAATTCGGCGGGGGGGGGAGACCCTAGGACTAGAGGCCTACATGCTGGGATCCCTCCTTCCTTCGAAGGATCCCTAGTCAGAAGGTCTCGCCTTTCTGAGCCCCGCCCCCCATCTTTCGCTTCGAGTGCGCAGCCTTTTGAAAGCAGGAGCCAAGGGAGGACGCGAAGCGACACCTCGTTAGGATGAAGGTGGCTTGGCATCTAAGTGAAACCTAACACTTGTAGTAAGGATTCCAGTCATCGGATTCTTCGGTTCGTTGCTCGGCGGGTTCCTCATTTTCTGAAACTTTCATATGCCAATCAGTATAACAACTGCATCGAATATGGTCCCACATACAAGACTTGTCACGGGCTCTAGTCACAAGTGCAGCCGACGGATATTGCAATGCATGTACGGGCTGAGGTGAAAGCCCTCTCCGACGGCCGCGAGCTCATGACAGATCCACATTCGGATCATAGGATGAAGTCGCACTGAAGAGGTGTGCCCCAAGAGCCATGCAATAGCCCATTCGCAGGAACTCGTGCCCAGTTCTTTGGTGAATTTAGTTTCTGGAGCTGTTCAAGGGAGAAGCTGCTCCCGGTTGCCCAAAGGCGTTGCCTCCTCCTCTGGCCCTCACGGAATTCTGAGGAAAGGGTCACATTACGACCGCTCGACTTGTAGCTTCCGCAGTGAATTGAGAGACGTCGAGCTCGTCAAATTGAGTCGAGCCCGGTCCTGTTGCCAAGGCAAAGAAGGTTGGGCCACGTCACAAGGTAATCAAGGCCGGGGATGGGAGCTCGGGAAACAGAAGGCTCAGGGGACGTGTGTAGGCATGTGCTGAGCTATCAAGCTCGATGCCTTCTTGAGACCTTGAGCATGCATTCACCATGCCAGCTTTACAGTAATCCTGCCGCCCTGCCTATAGTCAGGAACCATGTACGTGGCGGCGAACAACCGTCACTACACTTGCATCCACAGCGCGCGTCTCCCGGCTGTCCGGGGTTGCGGGCTGGCCCGGCTGTCTCAGCGATTTCTTGCTGCGACTTGCGAGGTCGACTTGGAGACCACCTCGGGCCAGGCGAGGCAGAGGGCCTTCAACGGGAGCTCCTGACCCTAGAAGCGTAACGAAACCCTAAAGTCCTAAAGACCCACAAACTGCTTTCCTGGATTGTCCGAGTGTGAGCGCCGGAACTTGTTTTTTCTGTAGATGAAGGTCAGGAGACTCGAGCCTGGTGAGCGCCGCAACCTCGACTCCCGAACGTCCGCCGAAGCGTCCCTCAAATGCCCGCTTCGCTCAGACTTCGAGCTGCTCCAAGACCCGACGACCGAATCGAGACAAGGCAGGACCGTGGATCTGCAACAATATTTCGAAGATTGTGTCAAGAGGCCAGGATTCAAGAGGTTTTGCTTGTGGCCGATGCCAGGCAAGCTTTTTGCGAGGGGGCGCTGCCTTTCCAGCTCCGCTCAAGTAGGCACGCGTCGGGATGGAATCGCTCTGTTCTCTAGCACCCGTCGTTGTACTGACAATCGTCCAGTATTCTCCGTAGTTTTAGTAGTTGGTCAAGGATGACGGTTGCTGTAACTTCATGACGGTAGATGTGCAAGTTGTGCAAGTGCATTGCAAAGGCGAGGGCTGGTTTGCAGTCGACGAAGCTGTACAGCCTTGGATACACCGCAGGAGCCCAAGAACTGATGACTGGCTGCTTCTAATCTACATGCAGTCGCTGTTTCTGGTTCGTCCTACCCTTAGGCCAAAAGTGTGCCAAAGATGCCACTCTGCGGACATCCATGGATGCAGATGCAGAGGCGCCTTTCAGCCGTTTCCACCATCTCAGCTTGTGCCTTTTTGCATGGGCCTCTTGCAGGTGGTGCGTGAGCTAGCTGAGGGCGAGGATGTTGAGATTTGTCAGGCTTGGCCGAAGCATGGCTCCTGTCGTAATGGACGAGCCAGCTTGTGAGCAAGTGCTGGATGCATTTTATAGGTGAAAAAATTTGGGCGAAAGACAGAGCTTAACCGGCATGGCAGATGTGCTGCCTGCTTGCAGGCTCCAGAGCCCTCCGCAAGCTCAGCAGGCCAGTCGTTCGGAAGATGGCTGTCCCAAATGGCCTGAATCAACAAGTTCGGAACCCCTAGGTGAGATGTGTGCTGCCAGGCGGCGCGTTGATGGTTCGTGTTCGAGCGAAGAAAGCCGTACGCTCAACATCGTCGCTTCAAAATGCTTCCAAGATGTTCGTAGGTGATCTTTTTCAAGAAAACCCACCGTCTTGTCAGTCTGATGTCTTACCTACCCCTGTAAGCAGTCCTGGGGTCTTTGTGTGCAAGAATTGGCCTTTTCTCTTGCTTCCACAGAACGTTCCCAACGTTGCCCTCAAAGTTGAGTCGAGGATGGCGTGGCAGGCTTTCTGCCCTTGTTCGGAGAGGACGGCCAGGCTCGATCATGACAGGAGCTGTTTTGGTTCACGTGCACTGGCCTGGGTTTAGTTTGGGGTTCAGGGTTCAGGGTCAAACTCATTTCTCGATTGGCAAGCTTGTATTCAAACGATGGTGGCTGCAACGCATTTCCGGTTCGGCTGACGGAGGCGCTACTCGTCTGATGGGCCGGGGCAGTCATGCTCCGGTGTCCAAGACACAGCTGGGAGCAGCGAGACTGATAGCCTCTGACAGAGCACCCCCTCAATTCCAGAGACCCTACAACCCGCCGAACAAGCAGACAGATTTCACATTTTGTATTCCAGCGGCAGCAGAGGTGCAGCAGCAGCGGCAGATGACAAGAGACATTGCAAGTAGGGGTAGCTTCACACAGACGGTATTCCCAACCCGGAGCTGAGAGGACTTTCCCTCACTACTCTGGTCCAGTCGGAGTGCTGGCATTGTCAGCTTGGATACATTGGGTGAAACTCAGTTCAGCAAACATCCACCGACCCAACAACATCATGCGAGAGAGGCATGGCTTTAGCTCAGACCTTCACCGGAAGGTTTGTCGTGGCAGAGGATTTGCTAGGATCTTCCCTCCTGAGGCGGAGGGGATGATCGTCATATGCGGTGCCTTGCCCAAAAGTAAGACTTCAATTTATCATATCTAGTTCATTGGCACCTCAGTTATAAAACCACCAGGGACGAACACTAGCAATGGATCCCCGAGACATGATATGCATATATATATATAGAGAGAGAGAGAGAGAGATAGAGACTACATCATGAAGGGTACCAAATGATACAACATCAATATCGGCTACATAGATTTTCGCACCTCTATGAGGGAGAATTGCTTCCCAGAATTTCATGGTCCTGAATGTTCATATTATAGAGGGTCTCTTGATGCATTTAAATATGAGATTCTAAATAAGGAAAGCAATGCCCAAAGGTATTGAATTTTCTATTGAATAATTTAAGGAAAAATTCTTGAAAACGACTTATTGATTTAAGATTGAATAAAGAATGATTTGTTGTTCTTTAGTATGAAGGTGAAAGATGAATCTGAAAAAATTGAATATTGGCAAAGAGAGATTTGTTTCTATATACATATTCGAATTTAGATATGATCTAGGATCTCTTCATTAAAATTTTGATAATAAGATCTTCGAATTTGATAAGATGATTGAATATAGAATATATGCATATATATATATTTATTTATTTATCTATTTATGTATGATATTTTTAGATATAATCTTCAGAATATTTGTTTTAATTCTTTTAATATATTGATAAAAACGAAACTATATTTGGAATAATCTATTCTATAGATTCATTTAAACTTTTAAAGATTCTATTCTTTTGATTTATGCTCGAAACTTTTGGGAATTTTAAGATCGCGAAATTTCTTTTTGATATATTAGAGTAAACAATTGAATTTTAGGTTTATTTGAATAAGCTTGAATACTAAACTTTTTAATTTTTTATGAAAATATTAATAAGGAAATATGAAGACATATATAGTATATTCTCTAATTAAAACGGTGTCGTGCTGGTCGCCGCCGTTTTTTTTGTGCGCGCCCTTGGCCCCTGGAACTTCGTACTTTGGCGCGTTTCTTTTTGAAAGTCTCTTGCGTGCTTGTCTCGCGGTACTAAAATTTCGGAAATTTTCGTACCGGAAGCAATTTTTTCCGCTACTAAAATTTCCAAAATTTTTGATAGCTTTAGGAAATCTCGCGGTATTAAAATTTCGGAAATTTTCGTAGCTCGAGGGGGACACGCTCCCGGCAATAAAATTTCCGAAATTTTCGGTAGGCATGCTCGCGGTAATAAAATTTCCGAATTTTTTTGAGACATGCTCGCGGTAATAAACTTTCCGAAACTTTAGTACCGGGAGAATGTCCTGAATTAGGCTTTGAGGACCAATTTCAGGGCCGCTCGAAAAGCACTGGCTGTCTGTCTCTTTGTCTCTCTGTCTCTCTCTCTCTGTCTCTCTCTCTGTCTCTCTCTCTCTCTGTCTCTCTGTCTCTCAGGGCCGCTCGAAAAGCACTGTCTGTCTGTCTCTCTGTCTCTGCTGTCTGTCTGTCTGTCGGTCTGTTTGGGTCTGTCTGTGTCTGTCTGCGTCTGTTTGTGTCTGTCTGTGTCTGTCTGTGTCTGTCTGTGTCTGTCTGTGTCTGTCTGTGTCTGTCTGTGTCTGTCTGTGTCTGTCTGTGTCTGTCTGTATCTGTCTGTATCTGTCTGTGTCTGTCTCTGTCTGTCTCTGTCTGTCTCTGTCTGTTTCTGTTTGTCTGTCTCTGTCTGTCTCTGTTTGTCTCTGTTTGTCTGTCTCTGTCTGTCTCTGTCTGTCTCTGTCTGTCTCTGTCTGTCTCTATTTGTCTCTGTCTGTCTCTGTCTGTCTCTGTCTGTCTCTGTCTGTCTCTATCTGTCTCTCTCTCGGTCTTTATCTCTCTCTCTCTCTCTTTTTCTTTCTCTGTCTATTATATTTATTTGGGTTCAAGAGAATATATTTGATTCTAATATTTTATTTATTATATGTTATTTGGTTATTTTATTACTTTGTTCGAAGATATATATATATATTTTCTTTTTCTTCTGATTGTAATTATTGGTAAATTATATATTTGGAAAATTTTGTATTTTTTGGCAAAATAAAGTAGAGGTTCGTTGACTTATGGGAAAAGAATATAAATCTTTAAAAATCGAGTATTGTTGGCAACCGTTGATCTCGAATTATCGAAAAAGGCTTGGATCGATATAAAATAGAAAGATTGGAAATTGGTATATATATATCTTTGTTTGTTTATATTTATCTATTTGTATTTGTTGGTCTGTCTATTTCTATTTATTTCTATTTGTTTAATTATCTATATTTCTCTATTTATTTGTTGATTTGTCTACCTCTATGTATCTTTATTTATTTAATTGTCTGGGTTTGTGTCGTTCTATTATTGGGACGATTTATTCGTTTGTCTATTTATGATAAATATTTTAATAATAGAGTGGCTTATAATCTTTTTCTTTGTTATTGGAAACAACTTATATTTTAATGGTAAATTGACTTGTAGTTTCTTTTCTTCCGCTGTTGAAAGTAGTGGGTTCACTCTAGTATTTAAATGATAGATTATATTGACCGAAAATTCAAAATTTTGGATCGACTATGATATATGGTTAAATATTGAATTATATGATAAATATCGTTCGTTTTCTAATAAAATGAATAGATATATTAATTGATTTAATAAATGAATAATAATGATGATGAATATATGTAATATTATTGAATATTATTATTGATATTGAGATCGTATGAGAAATATTACTTTCTTGAAATGATTTTCGAATCTTGGATAGTGTTGTTCGTCATATTTGCGAAATTATATATATATATAATAGAACTTAAATCTTAAATTCGATTACGCGGGACTCCAAACTCGTTTGTATTGAATTTTGTTATTCGATTAATCTGAGAAATCGAATATTATTTCGAAATATTTAATTTATTTATATGTATTATGATTAAAAATAGTAGCCAGTAATAATAGAATTAGTAATATTAATAATTATAATTATAGCCACGAGACTAATAATATTAATAATATCAGGAATAATATCAAAACCCGAAACTATAATTAATATAATTACGAATAATAATTTTCGCCAGCTGGATAATAATATTGAATAAATCCATACGAAAAATAAGATTGGGGAGGATGAGAAGATAAATTATACAGATTAAAAAATGAGATGAATTATGATCTATCGTGAATAGTATCGTCCGTATATGGTCTTATAATCTATATTTTCGTAGAAAAAAGAAGTCTAAATAGCGAAGAATATAAGATGGAGAATTTGAAGTAATACTTATATTATTAGAGAAGATTTTGATTTAATAGCAAGATCAATAACATTAATAAACGATACGAAAAATAAATAAATAATAATGACTATCATATCGTTGATATATTAACAGTGGTTGATTTAATATTAGAAATATATATCATAAATTTTTATTCTTGCCGTGCATTTATTTGCAGCTATATATATATCTATTAATCTCTAATATTCTTTATATTGATTTTTATCATTCTATTAAAATAAATTCAAATCTTGCAGCATTTCTAATATTAACTACAAATCCCCGGATCGTTTATAAATATGCCGTGAGTAGTATATGAATTCTAGTCTTATAATTCCAATATCAATTCCAAATCTCCAGCCCGTTGACAATCTCTGTGATCAGTAACAGCAACCAATGATAACAAGCACAACATCATGAAGAACAATCCCATCAATAATATCAAGCAAGCAAACATCATGAGACAATCAAAATTACGAAAATATGAGATAATCTAAATTCCTAGAATAGGTCGCCTATAAAATCTTGCCATTTCTTTGAATAGTAATAAGATATAACAACAGAGAAGATTGGACCAAATTTTGTCGGAATCGCGGAAATCATATCAATTGCTTCTTGTCCGGCAAAATTTGGCCCGATCTTCTCTATTATTGATTTGCATCGATAATATCAAGAAAATTGAATATAAGATATTTAAAGATCTAGAAATATATCGTCTCCAAATTTGATTCCATTTTCTTTATTATCATATCTTATTGATATCTGTCGATAATCAAAGAGATAACAACAGAGAAGATTAAACTAGATTTTGCCGCAATAGGGAGGGGGGCATATCTATTACTTCTTATCTATTAAAATTTGGTCCGATCCTTATTGTTGTTATTTCTCATCGATAATATCAAGAAAATCGAATATCCGGTAACCAAGCTTGTGCGATAAATTCGCTCCCAATTTTTTGATCTAATTCTCTCTATTGTCAAATCTTATCGATATCAAGGCAAGAAGAGTGGAGAAGATTAGATCAAATTCTGCCAGATATTTGGAGACCATTTCAATGATTGCTTGTCCGGCAAAATTTGGTTCAATTAAAATAATATCACTTATAGAATAATATCGGAAAATTAATACGATATAATATTAAAGCATATTATCCAAAAATTAAAAATTCATTTTTTTATATTATATATTATATAAGCTCTAAAGATTTGTTCTTTCTAATTCTTTCATATAGCAATATCTTGTAGTCCCAATCTTGGTTGTGGTTCATCAAATCGCCAGTGCTGGGCATAAGACCAATCAAGTTAGAATTTCTCACTTGTACCTTGTCTTATCAAAATCCATAGAAAACGAAACCTAAAATCCGACCTATCGATTCCACTAATTAAATCAATTACGTACGGTCGACGAACACCAAATATTAAATCCCATAGCTTACAACTAAATTCCAAATTCATTTTATTTTAGTATTCTCATCATCCAATACGACATTAAAATTCATAAATTTTTGCCATATTACTAATCAAGAAATCCTCTATCGCATTTTAAATATTAAAAATTTTCATTTATAAAATCATAATAATCGATTGCGAATATTAGATACGATTATTCTTTAATTAGAAAAATTATGAGAAATATTTCTTTATATTTATCAAAAGTATCATTAAATAATATATCCATAAAAACAACGAAAATCAATTCAAATAAACGATTCTAAGAACTAATTTCAGATAAATAAAATTTTTTTTTATTTAGACCGAGCGTTAATATTTTTTCTAAAATAATTTTTAATATTCTATCTAATT
>CAJNJA010013946.1:232-12426 GCA_905231915.1 Symbiodinium necroappetens | reverse complement strand
CCCGGAGAACCCCCAGGGACAATCCTTTTGGGTTTATGGGTTTAGGGCTTAGGGTTTAGGGTTTAGGGTTTTAGGGGTTTAGGGTTTAGGGCTTATGGTTTAGAGTTGAGGGGTTAGGGTTGAGGGTCGTTTGCGGCCCACCGGGCCATCCGCTGCAACGGAATTTTCAGGATTTGAGGAGCACCCAAGTAATATAGAAGCTTGAATAGTTACCAATTGTTTTTTTTGAGGGTTCCCTGTTATAGTTATACTATGTTATACTGTAACGGAGCCCACCACCCTATTCTAGTCACTAAGACCGCTACACTACGTAGTAGATTCACAATGCCCTGTCAGAGCGACTTTCCTAAATTCAGTGTAAGACTATTTAAGGTGAGCCCCAAACCCTAAGACCCTAAACCCCGAAGCCAGTTCAGTTTAAAGTGAGCCCCAAACTCTAAGACCCTAAACCCCGAACCCTAAAGCCAGAAACTGAACTGTTCGGTTTAAGGTCAGCCCCAAACCCCCAACTGGGGATCTTCAAGCCCCACGTCGCTGTTCTCGGCTTCGCACATGGGATGAGACTCGTTTAGATGTCGGAAGAATCAGTAGCACTATTCCTTACGGGTCCTTACTATTACCTAATATTTTACTACAACGCACCCTCGTCTAACCATTGAGGCCTCTAGAGTATGTGCTTGTTGGTGCAATTACACTTGTACATACATACATTCGTACAGTGTCATATACAGCATATACAGCTGCCTAGCTACCTACCGAATGGAGGTACATGTGTATGTGTGTGTGTGTATGCGTGTCCACTTACACTCCGAAGGCACATCATTTGTGTACTTTCCTGCATTCATACCGGTTTCTTGGCTTCTCTCCCGAAATCCTCAACCCTAAACCCTAAACTCCCTAAACCCTGAACCCTAAACCCTAAAGCCCTAAACTGCGAGGCCATCGTCATCTTGCTGGCGCCTGCCTTGTGTTCTTTCGTGACGCCAGGATCGGCTCGTCTTCATGGGGCCTCTAGAAGCTTCTTGTATACTGTAGGAGCCTGAATAATAGATTACCTCTGTTATTTTTGGGGTCTCTGTTTTTAATTACAGTTTAGTATACACCAAAGGCCTATTCTAATTATTAAGGCCCCTAGATCTTATGCTTACAGGGCTTTCGGGGGTTGAGTGTGGATTTCCGGGTGTCGGTTTTCAGCTTCAACATGTCGGGATGTATGCTTTCAGGGTTTAGGATTTGGGGGTTGAGGGTTTAGGGGATTAGGGTTTAGGGTTGAGGCTTGAGAGCAGAATCCTAAACCTTGAAGCAGGCTTTAGGTATTCTTAGGGTGTGCGGGAAAGCCCTTGCACGTGAGTGCCTCGCGGGACGGTGGGCCTCGAAGTCGGTCATTTCAGGGTTTAGGGCGTCTAGGGTCTAGAGACTAAGCCTTACTGACAAGCTAGACTCCCACGCCGATTCCCTGCATCGTTTGAAAATGCCGGGGACAGAGACCGCAAGAGACCGACGGCTTCTCGCCCCCTTTTCGTGATCACGTTTGGATGTTGTTTTGCGGGGCTCAAGCTAGGCACCTAGATTCCCTCCGGTGTCATCCTAACCCTATAAAACCTATTTATAAGCCCTAAAGCGAAAGCTCCGTCAGGACAAGGTCATATGAGTTGTTCACAGGTTAACTTAACCAATTTGAGCCGAATACCTGGAAGCCGCTCGGTCGTCACAGCCCAATGTTACAAACAACCGGGTTCTTGCTAGGGGATCTTTAAGTTGCCATTATAAAAGAAACCATAGTATCTACTATATAGATCCCTATTATGGTAACTTAAATTGAATCCCGTAGCAAGACCCGAGACAAGGAACCCTGAAGCCCTCCGTCCCTAAATCAGACTTGTTTTTGGGACAGATAGTTGCGCAACTCTTTGTTTGACCGGTTGCCGCTGGTAAGCTTTAGGATTGAAAAGCAAAGATTCTTTCGGCGAAATCCTGAACCCCCGAGTCCTGAACTCTGAACCGGCTGGAATACATATATAGTTAGTACGCATCCATTAGCATCAGAATTCTGCTGCTGCTGCTGCTGCAGCAGCAGCACCCACTCCCACTCCCGCACCCGCACCATCACCACCACCACTATACCAAAACCCCACTGTATACTGTATGAATGCCCGTTTAATCTACGTGAGGCGGTGCTGGGCGCAGGGTACCACAGCGCACCTCCCGGTACGCGGAGGCCGCTAGGGCCGCTAGGGGCCGTCTTGCAACGTGTCCGGCTTAGGGTTTAGGGTTTACGGTTTAGGGTTTAGGGAGTTTAGGGTTTAGGGTTTGATTCCGCAATGCCAATGGATTGGCAGTCACGGTGAGGGGCCGGAAACCACAACAATAACAGCAACGGAAAATCGGAAAGATTGGTGCAGCAGTGTGGTTTTCAACAGTTGTCGCGCCGTCGTCGGGCACCACTGTTTTCAGGGTTCGCTCTTGAATGTGGCACGCTGATTGGCGCGGGGGTCCCGAGCAATGGAAATCTTTGATAAACCGTAAACCCTATAAACCGTAAAACCTAAACCGAGCAAGTAGTGGAATGTTTTGCCTGCCTGAGTCCAATTTTGGAAGCAGGACTCCCGAAATTATTGAATTTAGCTCCGGCCTTGTTGGGGTTTAGGGTTTAGGACTGGGTTTAGGGTTCGGGGTTTAGGGTTTCGGGGGTTTAGGGTTTCGAAGGTTTAGGGGTTTAGGGTTTAGGGTTTATGGGTTTCGGAGGGGGCTACTTAGAGTTGTGTTGGGATGTGACTACCCATCAAAGCACAGTTTTCCTGCCCTAAACGCTAAAGCCTGAACGAGCACTGGGCAACGGCAGCCTTGCGCGATCAAAGCATTCTCTGAAGCATGTGTGCACGAAGCAGCTGAAGAACTTGGTTTCAATTAGGGTTTAGGGTTTAGGACCGTTATTTGCCGTTACTATTACTAATACACTTTCACACTGACTATTGCATGATATAACTAGTGCCAGCGCCCAGACTGTTTTGGGGCGGGTGGATTTTACTTCTGGTTGTTCGGGGCGGGACCTCATCACTAATCAGCGTTCAACAGTAGGGCTTTAATTATGCCCTAAACCCAAACCCTAACGCTCAAAATAGCCCAAAGGCCTTATATAGTATGGTTTTGGGCCCAGAGGCTTTATATAATATGAGTCATTCGAGCCTTAGTTGCCCTAAACCCAAACCCAAGGCCTTATATAGTATGGTCTTGGGGCCCAGAAGCCTTAGAATATGAGTCCTTCGAGCCTTAGGGAAAGCCCAAAGCGGGCCTTAGGCTCTAAAACTTCAGAGAACCTGCGCGCAGCAGGAGCCGAACTTGTGGGAGCAAGTGGTCTGGAGCGCCTCGGCCTGCGGCGAGTGTAGGGTGTAGGGTTTAGGGTTCAGGGTTTAGGGAGGTTAGGGTTGAGGGTTTAGGGTTTAGGGATTAGGGTTTCGGGTTCAGGATTTCGGGAGTTTAGGAATCGTTGTTAGGTCGGTGCCCCGTCAAAACATCCCTGTTTCCGGGGGAGACAGGCTCAGAATGACAACACCGCAGTTGTTTAGTTCACAATTTGGAGTTTAGACGGCCTAGACGTTTCGCCTCCCATAGAACGTCTTCTACAACTTCAAAGAATCCTTCCTTGTAGGAACAACAGTGTAGGACACTATCCCTGCCGTATACACTGTATTAACCCCTCCTTACAAAGAACCCCACCCACATGAGATTGAAGCCCCTTATAGAATCCTATACAACCTCTCATGAACCCGACAAGACCCTCTCTACAACCCCGCACGCGACCGCCAAAGCCTAGACTTGGGGTATTTGGGACTCGGGTTGAAAGAAGACTCGGGAGTCCCGAGCACTAGGCCGACATCCCCAAGAAGCCCCTGGTTGGTCAGCGCTTTGTAGGGTTCTAGAAGTTGCTTAAACAACATAGGGACTTAATAGTTACCTATACTATACTGTTTTGGGGCTCCTTAGGGCCTTACATTACGGTTTGAATTTCAAGCCCACAAACCCCGAACCCAAAACCGTTCTACATACTCTATGTGGTGTAATCCTTCCTACCATGATAGAATCCCCAATGCACCATCCTTGAGTTTCCCCAAAAGCGCTATAATCTATGTTCTTCAGTCACCGGTTCTGCGCAGAAAGTGCTGCTCAACGCCTCTTACGAAGACTACGGCTTGGAGGTCACCGCTTATAGGTTTCAATACTCCTTTGGCCCCGGCCAATGCCGCCCAATCCCTCAGCCCTATATAGAACTCTCGACCCTAAATCCTTGAACCTGAGCCCCCCAAACCCGAAACCCTAAACCCCAAACCTTAAGACCAAACCCCTAAACCCTAAACCCTAAACCTCTAAACCCTAAACCCTAAACCCTAAACCCCAAACAAACCCCGAAACCCGAAACCCCAAATCCAAACCCCGAAACCTGGCCTTACGAGGTGCAGCAGAGAAGCTCGGTGACGCGCGTGCTGCCGTGGTGGGCGGTGCCGAACCCGTTGAGGCCGGGTGAAACAAGGGTTTAGGGTTTGGGGTTTAGGGGTTTAGGGTTTAGGGTTTTGGGTTTAGAGTTTAGGGTTTTTTGTTGCAGGCTTGTTTTCCCGAAGGCTCAAAATAGCCCCAAGGGCCTTATATATTATGGTCTTTGGGCCTAAAAGACTTATAATATGAGTCCTTAGAGCCTTAGGGTATGGCATTTCTGTAGCGGGAGTTTTTTGGTCGGGGCTTCTCTGGCTGTGTTGATAGTACCCTGAACAATCGACGGGGCACTGCATCACCACTTGCACCAGGCTCCGATGCTTCATGGTCAGACTGAGAGACATTCGTCGCATTATATCGCTGTTACAGGTACCATTCCTTCAATTATTACTACTTCTTCTTTAGTCACTACCACTACTATCACTACTAGTACTACCAGTGCTGCTAGTATTGCTTGTGCTACAATTTCTACTACTCAAAAGCGGTGGTGGGTATTGGACTACGACATCACGAAAGTACTGTGAATGCCGATTAAACAGTGTTTAGAAGAGGTGATTGGTAGAGGGGGGGGGGCGCCTCCTCCTCCTCCTCCTACTACTACGACGACGACGGCGACGGCGAAAGCGACGACGACAGCGACGGCGACAGCGACGGCGACTGCGATGGCCACTGCGACTACCACGATCACTGCGACGACGACGACGACGACGACGACGATGATTCGATGATTATTCTGATGGCGATGACGGTGGCGACAACGACTACTACGACGACTGCTACTACGACATACAACGAACTACTACGACTGCTGCGACGACGACGACGACGACTACTACTACTACTACTATTACTACTCCCACTGCTACTGCTACTGCTACTGCTACTGCTACTGCTACTGCTACTGCTACTGCTACTAGTACTGCTACTGCTACTGCCACTGCCACTGCCACTGCCACTGCTACTGCTGCTACGACGACGACTACTACCACTACGACGGCGACTACTACTGCGATGACGACTAGTACTATAGCTTTGTTTTTGCTCTGAGTGTTGGTACATCCTTTGCGATGAGGGCCTAGCAGCTAGGGTTGAGGGTTCAGGGTGGCTTCGCCAGTTTGGCTCTGTGGCTCGGGCTTTAAACTTTTTTCGGGTTTGGGGAGGTTTATTGCACGTGGTTGTCTGGAGCACTGTCTGCATACTGGAAGAAGAGGGCTGGGCTAGCCTTACCTCACACACCTGAATGATGGAGGTCTCTGCATGAGGCCAGTACCTTGGATCCAAGCCCTATAACCCTGCAGCAACTAAAGTCGTCGGACTTAATGGGCAGAATAGGGTTTGGGGTATGTTAGACTATAGTCAGTAAAATATTTACCCTAGTCCCTAAACCCTAAAGCCTAAACCCTAAACCTTAAACCCTTTAGCCTCTAAATTACATGCTGCAGCTCTCCATCAAATCTCGCCGATGCAGGTCGGGGATGCGGCGCGGACAGCAGAGGCCCTTCCCAGAATTTCTGCAAGGTTTAGAGTTTATATATAAACTGTTCAGGGTTTGGGCGCGCTAGTTTTGACCGAAACGGTATGAGCGAGATCAGAGTTTTCTGTTTGGATCCTCTTTTCGAACATTTGGGGCTGGGCTTGACCGGTTGATCTCAATTTGAATTTGGCTAGCTGGGCGGGGGCGGGGCTGGCGGCTGATCTAGTCGGGGGCTGGAGGCAGGGGCCTATGTGTTTCTATCCGGACGGATCACCCGAAACCCAAAACACTCTTCCCATTTCGGTGCGAATTTTATAACGGATTTGCAAACCCGACACCCTTCACCCTAAACCCTTTTCAATGCAAACTTGGCAATTTTGTGCATCAAACATAAGGAATTCGAGCACATTTCGCAGTATTCTTGAGAGCGAAATGTTTCATTCTTTCGCACGGTGTTGCAAACCGACACCCTAAATCCTAAACCCTAAGCCTTTTTCAATGCGAATTTAGTCATGTACACAAAATTTACGGAATTCGAATATGTGCCGCCGTTTGTTGTTCAATGGAAACTGAGAAATTATGGTGTTTATGCCCGAGTTTGCAACACTCTAAGCCCCCTTCAAGGCGAACTTCGCATTGTCGTTACACAAAGTATACGGGATTCGAAAACGTTTCGTATTTCCTCTAAGGTAACAACAAATTATGTAGTTGTAAAGACACGCAATCTCGATTTATGTCTTTCTTGAGGGTTTGGGGTCAAAGTTAGGGTTAAAGAGTTCAGGATTTAGGGCGTAGGGTTTTGGGTTTAGGGTGAACGAAACATGGAATTTTGCACGATTAGTAAGAATACTCCCCTAGAGCCTATAGTTCCTAAAAGGCTTGCTACATAGGATACAGGGCCTGAACCCTGCTTCTCCTCCCCCCACTCCATGCATACACCCGGCCCAATTGCAATGGTAAGGGACTCTGTATTTAAGTTTCAAGGACGGTCGCTGTCAGCGTAGGGTTGGTTGCTTTGTCTTTGGGTTCAGGGTCTAGTGCTTTTGGCTTCAGAGTGGTATTCTGGGTTCAAGAGCAGTACTTGTCGTCCTGATGTTGTTGTTGGTGTTGTTGGTGTTGTTGGTGTTGTTGTTGTTGTTGGTGGTGGTGGTGGTGCTGGTGCTGGTGGTGGTTAGTATTATTCGTGGTATGTTGTTGTTGTTGTTGCTGCTGTTGCGCTGTTGCGCTGTTGCGCTGTTGCGCTGTTGCGCTGTTGCTGTTGTTGCTGTTGTTGTTGTTGCTGTTGTTCTTGTTCTTGTGCTTGTTCTTGTTCTTGTTCTTGTTGGTGTTGTTCTTCTTCTTCTTCTTCGTCTTGTTGCTTGTTGATTGTTGATTGTGTTTGTTTTTCATTGCTTGTCGGTTATTGTTCGCTGCTTGTTGCTCAGTCTTCGTGTCGTGGCTCATAGTCACCCTTATAGTCCAAACCTTCTAACTACAACCTGCGAACTCGCCCGAAGCTATGAGGAGCTGGTGAAGAGGATGCGGAAAGACTATGACCGCGACTACTTCCTCACCGGGGCCTTTCGTCTTCTTCTGGCATTTGCGGTATATATATATATATATGCATATATATATATTATATATATATATGTGTGTATATATGTAGATATACATATATATATATATGTATATATTCATTGATTTATTTATAAAGAGTTGGGATTAGAAGTTTAGGGTTTGGCGGTTCCGTTTCAAGCACAATTACACGTCAGCGGGTTTCAGAGTTTAGAGTATGAGCTGTCTCAGTCCTGGTTTTGAAGCAAGGACATAGATGTGGCCCTCTACGCAGAGGAGTGTGAGTTCGCTGATCCGTTCACCTCCTTCAATGGCCGTGACCGCTTCGTTCAGAATCTGAAGCACCTTAGCAAGCAGAAGCAGAAGGTTCGCAGATTGGCGGCAACAGCAGCGTTGGAAACGCAACTAGCAAGACGATCGTGCACTGCTGCTGCCAGTGTTCCCACTGCTACTAAGACGCATCGACGACTGCTTCCACTGCCACGACTCCTGCTGCTGCTGCTGCTGGTACTGCTGCTGCTGCTACTACGACTGCTACTACTACTACTACTACGACGACGACGACGACTACTACCCTTGCTACTACTACTACTACAACTACTACTACTACTACTACTACTACGACGACGACGACGACAACGTTGACGACGACGACGACGACGACTACGACTACTACTACTACTACTACGACGACGACTACTACGATTGTGTGACTTCACCGAATCCGTGCAGCTCGGGCTGCCGGTGCTGCTCAGCAGTGAACACACCTGTAACTGCTCATCAACATTCCCGTGCTTTCTCTGGGACTTCTGCTGCTGCTCTGTAGTCTGTAACCATTAGGGCTACGCCGATATATTGCCGGAACCATAGCAGCAGTAACAACAACAACAACAGCAACGACTCCTGACTCCGTTTCCTCCTCCTGCTGCACATGCAAGGAATCTGGCAGGAGGTTTCATCACGGCATACAGAACCAAGCTTCTGGACCGGCTGTAGGAGTTGCAATTGGGGGTGACTGTACCAGGTGCCGGGTTGGACTTCTGTTCTGAGTCTCGTTTCACATCAACGGACGTGGATGGTGTGGCTTTTCCTTGGCTGCTGACGTCCTGTGAGTGTCCGTCGGGGGAGTTAACCTTCAGTTCAGGGTTCTTCGACTGATCAACACGGAGATGCTCCGTGGATACATCTCGTGAACGCTTGGACCACCGCGACTTGTTTTCACGCATGGTAGTTGCACTGCTGAGTACCTAAGAATACCAGTCTGCCTGCGAGACTGCGAAAAATGCATGCAAGAGAACCAGAGGGTGCAGCATGGTTTCAGTTCTCCTGCTCCGACATAGGGCTCTATCATGCCTACTCTCAACATGCCGAGAACTTGCTGAGCCTTGCATCTCCGATCCTGCGCTTCAGAAGCTGCCACGTCGAGAGCCTAAACCCCTAGACTCGGGGCTTAAGCCCAGGCCTTTGTTTACATAACATGAAATAAAATATAACATAATATAATATAACATGATATAAGATTTATAATATACTACAATACAGTATAATGTATAGCCTGCATAGCATAAGGCGTAGCCCCAGCTCGAGAACTTGAAGTCTCAGACCCCCCCCCCCAAGCGCCCCCAAGACTCTATGGCTGGTGTCTTAGGGTAGGCCCGCGGCCTGCTCGGGATCGGAGCCTACCTATAGTCGCCATTGTCGTTCCTTTTTTTGGTTAAAAAAAACTATGTAGAGCCGACCTATTGCCTATAGTCTCCATTGTCGTTCCTTTTTCTTTGGGCTAATTAAAAACTATGTAGTTAGGATCCTATAGAATCCTATAAGGTAGCCAGGTAGCCCCAAAAACGAGCTACAATGGAAACTATAGGTACTAGGTACTGTTCCTTGGGTGTCTTTTATTTTCCCAACCTCGTGCCTTGGAATTCCTGCAAGCTTCGAAGATTGGCGCGAGGACTATGAGACCGTGAGCCAGACAGAGTCGTCCGTAGAGGTTCCGGTGTCGATATCGGGGAGAAGGGGGCGGGGGTGACACTTTCGGATTTTGGATAGGGGGTATCAGCATTTCAGGCATTGTCCCTCAGCTTTTTACTGCAAGGTAACGAACCCGTCCCTTTGTTCTCGTATCCCCTACGAAATTGTTAGTGCGTTTATGGGGTTGGCCTTGCCTTTGCGAGAGCCACCTGCATTTTCGGCACGAAGCTTGGACAGGAACGATCGAACAAAGCACAAAGCCGCAAAGCTAATTAGTTTGTGCCCGGTGTGCAGCTGAAGCGTCGCGGTATGACTGAATCTCTACACCCCAAACCCATAAACCCTGATTCCCAAAACCTTAAACTCTAAACCCAAAAAACTCTAAACCCATAAACCCGGAACCCGAAACCCTGAAATGAAAATGGATAGAAGATGTATGCTGGGCAGGTGAACTGTTCTAACCACTTTTAGGAACCATTTCTGTCGTAAGAGCAACTTGGCAAGCGATGTAGCTTCGTTCGACGGTGCGCTCTTGAGAGGATTAGCCCTGCATAACAACGACTAGGCATGGCAGGGCAACCGGCAGGGAAAACCCTAAACCCTTAACCCTAAATCCCTAAACCCCTAAACCCTAAACCCCTAAACCCTAAACCCCTAAGCCCTAAACCCCTTGTCCCTAAACCCTAAACCCTGGGCTGCAGCGTCGAAGGAGAGGGCAGGTCTGCAAGGCAGGGCCGGAGCAGAGCAGGGCAGGGCACTAACAGCTCTGGAGCCTTAAACGCCAAGCATGGTCCTGTCTTTCCTGCAGCTCGTGGCTCCTAGAGAACATGAGTTTTGAAACAGGTTTGCGGAGTAGGGTTTAGGATTTAAGGTCTAGAGTTTAGGGTTTCGGTTTGAGGTTCGGGGTGTTGGGAGTAGGTTTAGGGTAGTTCCCAAGTTGACGGACAGTCACGCCTTACGGTTGACCCCCGCCTAGTATCAAGTCAGACTCCCGACAAGCCTGAAACAGCCGAGGTGTCCTTGACTCGAAACCCGAAACCCTGTATGTAGCCCTCCTTAGGTGCCCAAAAACCCTCAAAACTGCCGAGGTGAAGAGCCGTTCCCAAGTCGTCCTGGACCTGGCCCTCCCCTGGAAGCCCACTTTGGGTCACCTCTCTGAACGGGCTAGGGACTTTAGGGCTTTGGGGTTTAGGTTTCAGGGTTCACCCTAAAGCCTTGGCCTAGGCCCTTGCCGAAGTCGCATCAGGGTTCACGATTTGGGGTTTCGAACTTTGAGTCGACAAGTCTGTTCCGTATATGTTCAAATAGTTGATGGACTAAGGCTGATCGGTCAGAGCATCGGGATTCGGGTTTCGTTGGACCAAACTGCACAGAGGTAGTTCTGAAGAAGCTCCCCATGCCCACCTCACTCCCAACTTGCAATCATAGATTCATAGATGCTTCATCCCATACCCAAAACCCTGATCACTAAGCCCTAGAGCGTGAAGGAACGGCTACTTCCCAATGTCGTTCAGGGTTTTGGATTTACTTGGCCTAGAAAGCACACGCAAGACCATAGGGAGTTGGCAGCAGAATTCCTTCTCCAATGAGCCGGTTAGCTCCCTACCTGCCTGTACCTACCTACCTACCTACCTACCTACCTCCCTGCCTGCCTGCCTACCTACCTACCTGCCTACCTCCCTACCTACCTACCTACCTACCTACCTACCTACCTACCTACCTACCTACCTACCTACCTACCTACATACCTACCCATCCACCTACCTGATGTATGTATGTATGTATGTATGTATGTATTTATTTGTATGTGCGTCTGTATGTCGATACGGCGAGATGTTTGGTCTGTAAGCCTGCATGCATTTGTACCTCTGTAGGCATGCATGCTTGTATGTGTGCAGGTAGGCAGGCAGGTAGGCAGGTAGTAGGCAGGCAGGTAGGAATTATGCATGATGCCTACATGCATGTATGAAGGAAGGCAGGTATGTGTGTGCATGCATGTCTACATGCATGCATGTACGCATGTTTGTATGTATGCATCACTATGCATGTATGTATGTGTCTTTGTATGTATGCATGGATGTGAGGATGTATGCATGGATGCATGGATCATGCATGCACGCATGCATGCGTGCACGGAGGTAGGTAGATAGGTAGGTAGGTCGGTAAGTAGTTATGTCGGTAGGTCGGCAGGAAGGTAGGAAGGTAGGAAGGTAGGTAGGTAGGAAGGTAGGAAGGTAGGAAGGTAGGAAGGCAGGAAGGCAGGAAGGAAGTTCGGTTGTTAGGTAGGAAAGTAGGAAGGTAGGTAGGTAGGTAGGTAGGTAGGTAGGTAGGTAGGTAGGTCGGTGGGTAGGTAGGTAGGTAGGTAGGTAGGTGGGTAGGTAGGTAGGGAGGTAGGTAGGTAGGTAGGTAGGTAAGGTAGGTAAGGTAGGTAGGTAGGTAGGTAGGCAGGCAGGCATGTAGGCAGGTAGATAGGAAGGTAGGTAAGTAGGCAGATAGGAGGTGGGTCATCCGTGCATACATACATGCATGCATGCATACATACATACATGCATGAGTACCATAGTACATTAGTACATACATCATTGCAAGCATACCTACATACATACGTACACACATATTTATGCATACGCACACACACACATATATATATATATGTATACATATATATATATACATACACATGCACATGCACATGCACATACACACA
>CAJNJA010013945.1:0-12427 GCA_905231915.1 Symbiodinium necroappetens | reverse complement strand
ATGCGGGCAAAAATGGTTGGCTTGTGGACTTGTTGCACAAAAAGTGTGCAGCGCTTGCACGACGCCAAAAGGTTATTCTTATTCTCTGACGTAACCTCCCACTCGTGCCCTCCCGCACCTGTGGCCACCATGGTGCGGATTCTGTCGCGCTTATTCGGGCGGGCGGGCGGGCGGGCGGGCGGGCGGGCGGGCGCCCCCGGTCTCCCTGGTGCCCCGCCCCTTGGGCGATGCGGGAGAAGTCCTGGCACGGCGGGGCCGCGCACCAAACCACCATGGCCTCGGCGTTGGGGTCGGAGTCGAGCACCAGGTCTGCGACGTCCGGGGCGAGCCGCGGGTAAAGTTCCCGCGGTGTTCCACCCATGGCATGGCCTTCTGCACGAGGGCCTTGCAGGCCCGGTCGCCCGAAGTCACGGTCGACAATGTACGGGGCAGCCCCCACACCGTCGAAGACCGATAGGAGAATGATGTCCCGCCCGCGAGGGCGTTCGTTTGCAGTCGCGGCAGTTTGGTTGGAGGCTTGTCGGGTTCCGAAGCCGCCGCGTCGGCCACGGCCCCGTGCTGTCCCTTGCGCCACTGCCAGTGACCCTGGCGATTGCCGCCCGTTTTCTGGGACTGTCCTGGCGCTTGTCTGCGCCCTTGGTCTGGCCGCCGCCCTTCCTGCCCTTCCCCTCCCCCTTCCGGCCCTTCTTGCCTTTCTCGCCCTTGAACTTCTTGGGCGGAGGAGGGCGGCCGTGTCGAGCTCCGGCGGGTTGGCGGCTGTGGCTTGGCCTTGCCTTTGGGCTCCGGGTTGGGGGCGGCGCCGCCATCGCCTCGAGGAAGGCGGAGACGTCGGACATAATGCCCGAGGTGACCTCCTTGAAGGTCCGACGCTGGCGCATTTCCCATGGCGAGCGTCGTGGCCGTCGAGGTCCAATAGTGAACGAGGGCCTCGATGTTCACCGCCCTGGCGCGGGCCTTCTTGTCGCACCAGGAGATGTATCGCCGAGGCCTGTCAGAATCCAGGCGAGGCGGACCGCCTCAAGCCCGTCGATAAAGGCCATCACGCCGCGGGGCTCCCAGGCTTTCTTTTGTTCGGCCGCCACGACGGCCCCGCCGACAATGTGGAGAGCGCCGCAGCGCCGCCCGAGGACTCGCGGCCCCCGGCGGCTAGTTTGTTCAGCTCATCTGCCGAAGTCCACGTCCTGGCGGCCAAGATCTCCCCTAGCATGAGCGGGGTGTAGGCTTTCGCACCGTGTGCTCATGGTAGATGCGAGCGAGCACCGCGTCGGCGCCCGCCAGGCGGCGGGTCGGAAACTGGCGCGGCTTGCCGTCGAGGAGCTTCGCGTTGTAGGCCTGCACCAGGGGGCCCCAAGCGTCGAAGGACTTGGGCGGTGGTCCCGCCGGCGGCGAAGGGAGGTTGAGCATCGCCGACGCGGCTCCCGCCGCTGCCCGAGCGGCGGACCAGGCGTCCCACTGCGACCGAGCCTCCAGGTACATGTGGAGGAGGACCGCCTTGATGGACGGCTGGTCGCCCGCGACGATCTTGAACTCCGTGTTGGAGGCTGCACCGAGGTAGCCGTCCATGAGCGGGTCGATGACGGTGGCGTGGAACCGTGTCTGGTTGGGCTCCACCAGCGCCAGCGTGGCGGCGGGCGAGACCCCTCGCCCGGAGGTAGCGCACTACCGCGTCGCCCGCCCCCGCCTCGGCGGCGAGAGTGTCGAAGTCGACCAAGGCCTGTGCTGCGTGGGCGGCCGCCCTGAAGAGGCGTGGCGAGGCGAGCCGGGGTTAGGGAGCTGGGGAAAGCAGTGCGCACGGCAGACCCAACTCAGAGCAAGCTGCGGGCCGAAACTTTTCATACGCCCGGCAAAGCCAACTGCCCGAGCCGGCGGGTCGCGACGAACGCCCGCAGGCGGGCTGCTCCGGCTCAGGGGCGAGCTCGTTCTCCATGTCGCCCCGGCTGATGTACTCGCCGGCCCTCGCGGCACCACTGCCACGGGAGCCCGCCGAACTCGGCGGCCGGCGGGGACCAAATCATGGCGAGCACCCTGTCGCTTTCAATGCGCCGCCCACACCTGGTGACCGTGTCGTCCTCCCCACGGCGGCGGGGGAAGTGCACCACCCGCGCCCAAGGCCCCAGGCGAGCGAGGTAGTACTCACGACGACTGTAGGTACCAGGCGCGTAGATGCCCGTGGGGACGACCGGCCACTCTATCCGGCGGGTCGGCGCAAAGTCCGGTCGGGGATGTGGCCAAACATCGGATCGTCGTCGCTGTCGCCTGTTTGGAACGAGTGCTGGGCCCATTGCGGGCGCCACCTGGCGGGCAACGCCGCCAACCCCCAAAGAGGGTCGTGGGCGTACGCCCGCCCGGGCGTGTCCTCACCCAACCAGTCGATGTGAACGCGCGCCTGGCGCCACATCGCCAGCAGAGCCCGGCGGTCGTTGACCCGAAGAGCTCGGGGGCACACCAGCCAGCTCGGGCTACCAGGCGAACGGAAGCCCTGCAACCACGGCCGCGTGCTGGGTGGAGGCCCACGCCGCGAACTCGACGAGCGAGTCCCGCCCGCCGACCAGGCGGAGCATCCGCGCCGCATTCGCGGACAGCCCATGGCGGGCACAGAGTTCGTCCCACACGGACCGCCCATCCGGGAAGGCGAGCGTCGACAGGTGGGTCGCCGCCCGGCGCCCACGGGACGGTCGTGTAACCCTGGCGATGGAGCGAGCCATGGCTGTCGCAGCGGGAGTCCGGGGGCGCAAGCCGGGAAGGAGCAGAAAAGCTGAGGCGAGCAAGGTTCAGCCTGGCGCCGCGCGCCTTCATGAAGGAACCAAGGCCCCAACCGTCGGGCTCATGAACCCGCCGTGTCCTGGCGAGATATATGAAGTGCTCGGGCCCGCGGGGCACGAACTGTACGCCAGGGAGCCCGGCCCCACCGATTCGCCCGGCGCTCCCGGTTGTGGTGCAGGGCCGGGACAGCCAACTGTGCCCCGGGCCCGTCGCTCGACCGGCCCTGGTCTGTCAGAGCGTCGGCCAAGGCGAGCGGGACAGCCAGCTGTGTCCCGCCCCCTTGCAGGGGAGGCATCGCGCGCCCCGACAATGCGATCGCCGGCGCCGTCGACTGTAGCGTTCAATGGCCCTGGACGACCACCTGCCGAGCAGCTGAGTGACGGCCATGGATGCCCCTGGAAGCCAAGAAAGTGGCCCCGGCGACCGGCAGGCGTGCCCACCGAACACCTGGCGTTCGATCCCATTGGCGTCCCGGTACACGGTCTCCAGGCCGGTGGCCTCCAGCGCCCCCCCCAAAAAGGACCACCGAGTCCTCTTGGATCGAGTACCGCCGTCCCTACCCGGGAACAGCGGCCCCGGCGAGGCCAGCAGGCCGGCCGCCCCGAGGCGGACCAAGTGACGCATCGCCGCGTGCACGGGGCAGAGTGGGTGAGTCGTGGCTGCGCAGGCGCACCGTCTCGAGCCGTTGAGCCGAAAGCCTGTCAGCTTGAACCTTTGAGCCGCATAACTGTTAGGGAAGGGAGGCAGCGGGGCGGGGGACGCGACGAAAGCACACCAGTCATTCTTTTTCCAGCCGCTGACCTGACGATGCCAGTAACTTGCAAAACAGGGCGAGGGCGCGAGCCCAGCCCAGGCGGCGAGATAAAAATCAAACACCACGTGGCCCAGGCGAGGACGTAGAGGACGACCGGGCGATATAGCACCACCGCCTTAATCGGCGAACCGCTGTCCAGGCGTTGGAGGAGCACAGCGGGAGCACTCGTGGTGCTCGTGTGGGCGACCGTTCACCGGCAGGAAGTTCACCGGCCGAAGGCAACGGGCGCCCGTCGGGGCAAACCGTCCCATCCCGGCGATAACTGCCCGGACATTTCACAAAACACCAGCCGAACCAGGAGGTGGTGCCCGCCGGCGGTTCGCGGGGGAGCCGGCCGCCACGCCGCGTGGGCGGCAAGGACCTGACGATAAACCCGGCTGAAACGCCCTGCGCTGGGGTGTCCGCCCCAGCCGCAATCTCTGCCTCCAGCCGTTCTGCCTCCGCCCAAGTATCGGCGGTCCACTCCCGGACGGCGTAGGGGACCTCCGTGCCCCGGAGATAGGCGCCGGCCTGGTGCAGCGGGAAGCGGAAGGCGTCCCAGGCGTTGGTCGGCTCGTCCCGACGCCGAATGGCCTTGGTTCCGCGTGCCGTACCCCGCCCGACCAGGGCGATCCTCACGGCGACTTCGGTGGCGGGAAAATGCCCGATTGCCCGGGAGCAGGGCGCGCCGTCGAGCTGGTACCCGGGGTGGATGCCGAAGACGCCGCTGGTGGAGTGGATGCCGAAGACGCCGCCGGTGGGGAAGTCGAGAAGGTAGGCGCCGACGTTGGCAAAGTCGAGGCCGACGCGGAACGCCCGGCGCGGCGGCGCCGGAGGTCTGTGATCCGGGTGCAGACGGAGCACAACGTTCTGCTGCCCGCCTTCGACATGATCGACGTCGCGGCCCAGACCGATGGTGAGGTGGCCTTTTCGTCCTTTGTGGGCGATACCCCCCAGGCGGCCTTGGCAGCTGCCATCCGCGCCTTGTCGCCGGGGAGCCTTCTTCGCTTGGATGGGGCGTTGCGCCAGGCGCGTGCCCAGCCGCTAGTGGACGTGGCGCCGGCCATCGGTGGTGGCGCAAAGGCGGCGCCCGTCCCGCCGGACATCAACCTCCTCGACGACACGCCGGTGGAGCCGCCCTCCTCGTCCATGGGCGTCGTCGACCCGGGCCCTGGGCCGGCGTCCGCCAGAATTTTCTGGGAGGAGCAGAACGCCACGGCGGTGGCTGAGCAGGCGGCGGTTCGGCCGGTGCCCGACGTCGGCGAAGCGCAAGGGGCCGCCCGCCCGCCTCGTGGGCACCGAAGCCGGACAGCCCTTTGGCGGCCAGTCGGCCCGACCTCGACGACGTCCACCATCACCGGGGGCGCGCCCACCAGAGGCGCCCCGGCGGAATCGGCGAGGAGTTCCTCCTCGTCCTCGCTGGAGGAGGGCACGCCCATGACAGGCGGCGCGATGTCCTCCTCACCTGTCGTTGGCTCGACCAAGGCCGGCTCGCCCGAGGTGGGCGGCGCGGCGAAATCCCCATCCAAGGCACCACCAGGCGAGTGTGATGCCGTAGCCGAAGGCTCGCCCAACATAGGCGGCCCGGCGCTGCTCCCAACGCCCGCGGCGGGCGCAGCCACCACGGAAGATGCCAAAGGCGCCGGCGACGAAGTAGGGCTGACGAGGTCCAGCCCAGCCATCGCCGCGTAGTCGGCGAAGTCGGCGTCAACCACGTCGCCCGGCGCAGAAGGACGAGAAGCCATGTCTCGAAGAGTGGCGAAGGGAGCAAGGGGGAAATCGAAAACGGTCGAGCCGAAGCAGCAGCAGCTGCCCGGCCCGACCGCTTAAGCTTGTACCTGCGCACACGCGTGTGCTACACCACATCGTGCATACGCATACAACCCCTCGTTGACCGGGCAGTCTCCCCTGCAAGAGCAAGCAACGTCGACATCTCTAAATTCCTGATGCGAAGCAAGCCAGCTCATATCAACATCACACTTTGCAAACAACTCTGCATAGTACATTATAGTATACTGCAGTCACATGGCAGGACTGCTGTGCCTAGCGAGAGCAGGAAGGGGTTGAGACCAAAGCACCGTCGATCATGCGGGCTCTCTCCCTTCGTTTGGGACCGAGTGGGTTCGCCCATGCCTGTGTTCTCTGCGCTTCACTCACCCTGTCTCCCTTCCTGCCACGGTTTTCGAATGTCGCCTACCGTGTAGTCCTAGCAACTTCCGGACTTGGGTGAAGAAGTGGTTGCTCCACTTCGACTGCCGGTCTTCGCCTGCCGGCATACTTGTCGCATGGTGTCGCCCATTCTGCTGGGTTCCGGGTTAGCACCGATTCGCGAAAATCTCGCGCTCCGAGCGGCTTCGTGCAGCGGCTGGTGCGGGCATGGAGGCCGCGACCCGGGATTTGCGCATGTACCGCGGATTCGCGCAAGGAGCACTTCGTGCTCTGGACAACCCGAAGATAAAACCTCAAAGCCCGATCCCAAAGATACCGAATGCAATGACCCGAAGCGACGTAGAGCTAAGACGACTGTTGCCTGCCCGATTATGTTGGTTCGGAGTTGCGCCGCGACTCCTCTTGGCGTGGAACGCGGAAGGTTGACTCGAGGACGCTTGCAGCATGCACTGCATACTCAATGTCAGCAAATCGAGATGTCGATGCCTCAAGCGACTCGGCATGTAGTTCGGCCTGGGGCAAAGTTTATGACCGTGCACTGCGGTTGACGAAATAACGTCATGCTCATCCCTTCCAACAGTCAGGGCTTGCCTCGGCAGTCGCGTACCTGGCCTGCAGATCCGTCACTTCCTGGCGAAAGGAACTCAACAAACCCATGTGTACGGGCTTGTCCTTTCCATGTCCTGAAGCATCAAGCTGCAGCTCCTGCAACTGCTGGCTCCGAACGTGCCTAGCAGATGCAGCAGAAACAGCAGCTTTTCCGAAGCTGCGGGATCTCTGCTCCTCAACAGGCTCACACGTTCGTCATAGGCCTTGGGTTCGCTTCGCTTCCTGTCGCTTCGACGAGAAGGCACACGTAGGAGGCACACGTGGCACTGTCGCATCTTTACGCACTCCTCGGCTTCCGCCAGAAGCGCTCCCAAACCAAGTGAAACCTTCAGAGCGATGCACGCCACGAGCATGTGGGTTCTGCAGTCCCGACCTGTTTGCATTGTTGCCTCCGAGCCTTTCAGGGACGGCCAGCAAGAGTCAGCGAGAGCGCGTTTATCGGGAAGAACTAGCGGCAAGCCTGTTGATCTGCACGCAGGGCAGCCAGAAGAGAACGTGCATCTGCTGCAAGCTGTACCGTCAAGTCCTTGAACTGCCAGCTACCAGCATTATTAAGGATGCCGGAGCAGTGGCATCAGTTGAGCGATGGGCATCCGAAGGCTCCGGAGCAGTCGTGGTGATGGCCTTGAAAGAGAGCTGACATACACCGACACACGCTCACGCACACGGTGAAAAAAAGTCTTCGCTTTGGCCGACTCACGGTCTGTTGCAGGGTCGCAGGCCAAGGGTCTCGGAGGTCGACAGATTCCAGGTGCATCCTGCAAGCATGAGTCTGTGAAGATCCAGAAGTAAGTCGTTTGATAGCCGAGACGCCAGTGGAAAAGACTCGTCGAATTCCATCCCTGCCTGCAGCGATGCTACGAACACTCTGCTCGAAGGTGCACAACCTTCGTGGGAAAGCTCGTCCATGCACCCCTCCTGGAAGACTTGCATAAGGAGAGCAAACAGAAGCAGAGCGAGAGCGAAAAGGCCGACTCGGGCCAGGACTCTGGAACTTTAGAAACCAAGCCGGGTACTTTACAAATCACGATGTGCATCGAGTCCCGTACCTCGTACTGGTGCAGGCCATGCTATCGGGCGGCCTGCAGCGCAATTTGCGGCCTTTGCAACAATTTTGAGCCCTCTCACTCTCAGCTGCCTTCTGCTAGTCGACCTCCGAATAGCTGTTACATCCCGCAACCTGCATTGAGAGGCGACTTTCGGTCTATCACAACCTCTGTCGCGAACTCACAAGAAGCCAAACAGCCCTGCCTTTCCGGCGGCACGACCAAGCTGACGATTGGTGCCCACTGGAGACTCTTATTGTAAAATTTAAGCAAATCCGTGCCCAACAATCAAGCTTTGTTCTCACAGTACAGGGATTTTCATTGAGCACATGCTGCGCTTGCGACTTCTTGGCTGTCTTGCTGATTGCCCTTGCAAAGTAGAGAGTGTCATCGCAAGACGATAGAGCCTATTCTTGGTACGAACACAACCGACCACGATGACATGTTAGACCTCCTTCTTACTGCTGTGTGTAATCAACATCCTGAATGTGATACAGTGTCAAGAGTGGCGAAACACGCCTGACCAACAATCCTGCTTTGTATCAGGCCACGGAGCCCCTCTCCTCAACCCTGCATCTCCACGGAAGTACATACTATGACGGTATGTACCTTTTCAGGGGTTACTTGAGGCATGTGAAACTAGGGAAAACCTGCTAGTTACTAGTTGTTCGATTGGGAGCTAACTGCATTAAGTCGCAACTACAGCCCGTCACGCTGAAAGCCTTCCGAAGCATCGCTGTCAGAGAACTCTTGGATTACATTGTTGCCACACAAAAGCAACAACTGCACAAGGAGCCGGGTCAGCTGGACACGCTGGCAAATGGAGAGATGGCTTCTCTGTTTCTTCGAGGAATCAGGAGTGAAAGAGGCGCCCTGCATTCGGCAAGTGAAACGCGAGAGCTTGCTGGAGATTGCATTGCCATGTCGACGTCGCATCGCGTTGTAGGCTGCACTGAACACAGCGCAAAGGCTACATCAGGCTCTAGGATGGCCCAGTGCGCAGAGCGATTGTCCCTCACTTCCGTTCATGTCCAGAAGCAGTGGCACTCGGCGGACAGTCGTCGAAGATCACCACTCCCAAGCTTGTGCTGCGCTCTACTGGATCCAGCCTGAAGGCAGCATAGCAGATGACATCCTTACTTGCTATTCGCCGCTTGAGTCATAGCCAGGGCTGCTGCCCTTTTTGACAAAGCGCTCATACTCCTCCCGGTCTTGCCTTTCGACCTCAAGGTTAACCAAGACCACGAGCTGTACACAGAAATCTTTGCCAAGTCGCCATCTTTTGAACTCGTTCTTTCGAGTATGGGTATGGTGGAAACGGCCTGATGGGTCCCGTCTCGGTCTTCGCACGCAACAGCCGGCCGGACCTTGAATCGCCCGCTTCTTTGAACATCTGGCAATACCGCAACCAGTCTTCTTCTGCCAATGCTTGGATTTGTTCCAGAGAGTGGGTCCCCCACCTTATAGTGCCAGAGGCAGAGATGAAAACTACATCAGCAAAGGAATTCTGATCTTTGGGCTAAACACTGAGACTTTGGCTGCTTCTTGCGCTTGAAGCTGTCATCATATTTCGCAGTCACTTCTGCGAGCTCGGGACACAGGCTGCTGATGGCAATCAGAGTTTGTGATCCGATCTTTGCATCGAGGACGTAGCCTGTACACAAGGTCTGTGAAAGATGTCCACATCAGAATGGAACTCAACCAAAAAAAGCATCGGGCAGCCTGGCTCATCTTTCTGAAGATTTGGGAAATGCTTCGGCAGCATGCCGGTAGCCATCATCTTGTCGAAATCCTGTGGATACTTCCTTGGTCTGCTGGCGCAACTATTCGCAACTTCAGTGGATCACGACAGGCTGGCAATTTCTTGGCTGCGAACC
Organism: Symbiodinium necroappetens; assembly: GCA_905231915.1. Lineage (NCBI taxonomy): Eukaryota > Dinophyceae > Suessiales > Symbiodiniaceae > Symbiodinium > Symbiodinium necroappetens. The sequence goes on along the minus strand of CAJNJA010013945.1, from coordinate 3,170 downwards.
GGGCACCAGAAATGATAGAAGATATTGCACCATCCCACAGCCCCAGGAGACAGAGATGTTCCGCCAAATCTTTGCGCATTTACTGTCGGGAACTCCGACATTGTGCCAATCCGGTAATCGTCGTTGACCTGAGAACCCACTCACAACAAACATGCCAAGCCTTGCGCTTGGCTCGTTTTGCTGTTGCAGTTGTGGTGGTTCTCTTTGCTGGCATTGTAGTTTTCACATGTAACAGGGCCTGCTATCTCAGCATCGCGAAAACCTGTAATAAGCAGTTTAATAAGCGATAGTGCTGTTTCCGCTTGCGGTTGCGCTTGCCTCTGCCCAATTGCCGCTGTCGCTGCAGCTGCCACTGTCGCTGCTGCTGTTGCGGTTGCTGTTCCTGTTCCCGTTCCTGTAAAGTTGTTTCTGTGACTGATGCTGGTGGTGCTGGTACTGTTTCTGTTGCTGGTGCTGGCGCCATCGACATCCCAGGTAGCTCATGTCCGCCCCTGAGTCTTCACATTTCCTCGGACTCCAAATCCCGAGCTCATTGACATATGCGACTGAAACTCCACAGCAGCACAGGCAGCACTTGAGTACGCAAAGCCGTACTGAGCTGCACTGCGAAGAAATTTGGCCGCAGTTAACCGATTGGGAACAGCGTTGCGAAGGGTCAGGGCAGCGAAACCTCGAGAGGACCGGCTGGAAACCGGCCCAAGCCGGCAGACAGCTTGGCATAGCTTGACTGGCCAGAGCAGAGACCGTGAGAGAGAAGGGCTTACTAAAGACTTGAGGGTTCATGAGCGCGGGCTGGTGCTGGCTCTGTTGCGGCGGCTGCTGCTGCTGCTGCTGCTGCTTCTGCTTTCGTTGCTGCTTTTGTTGTTGTTGTGGTTGTTGTTGTTGTTGTTGTCGTTGTCGTCTCTGTCGCTCTTATTTTGGATGCAGTTCTGGTCCTTCTGGTTCTTGGTCGGAATCTTGTTGTTGGTGGCTCTGAGTTGTGGCTCTGCTTTTGCATCTTGATTAATGCTGGTTGTGCTGGTGATGGTGGTGGAAGCGGTGGTGGCGACAATTGTGGTTTCACCGCCATCTCTTCCCGCGCTGGATATTTTCGTTGCCGTTTGCATACAAACATCTACACCAAAGTCATCGTGCAACTTTCAGCTGTCATCTCATGTGTCGTCAGCGTCAAGGCGATGGCAACCAATGCTATCAGACATGCTCAGCGGACTTTTAACCGACTACACTTGGGCACCCTGTCATCCTGGGTGTACTGCCCAAATTCCCGAGAGGTGCTTCAGCTGGAGGAACTTGTCCACAGCCCATTCCGGCACGAATCCGAAGAGCTTGAGAACAGCCTCCGCAGAAAAAGATATCCAACTTGTTCGACAATGTACCGTAGACTACTAGCATGGTCATGGACCAGCACCACTAAGATGCCAAAGAGCTAGGGAATGATGGTTATCTTCATTGTCTTTCCGATTGTTCTGTTGCCGGGTTGGGACTTGGAAAAACCTGACGTTTGCCTTCAAAGAACGACACTTTAGACGTGTACACTGGGCTGTTGCGAGGAAGCGCACGGAATCTCGCATTTTTACATACTACATACTACCTACCTACCTACATATATATATATATATATGATGGCCGTATATGGTGATTAGCATGATAGTTCTGATGTGTGGTGACTGCTTTGCTTCTTATGAATGCGTTTTTCATTCTTGTCATGACAAGAACTCGTGAATTTAATGACCGTCTCCAGCATTTGGGGCATGCATCCTGCCTGAACATCCTCCAACTTGGTGCCATCCTCCAAATGAAGCGACTTCTCACTGAGCCTTTTGATGGTTCCTTGAACCACCTCGGTCTTGCCGTAGTACCTCACCGCAGCAGGGTGACCGATGTCAAAGCGACTAGAGAACCATGAGCATGCACCGCCTGCCTTGAAAGAAAGTAAATGTCGCCGATCCCAAAACGAGCCTGCAGCCGTTGGTCAGCTGATTCAAACACACAAAGCGAAAATTGGTTGCAACCTTCCTGGTCAAGTAGCCGAGTCCAACTTAAGTAAGGTGTCTCAAACTCGTTTGGATGCTGAAGTGCTTGCTGTATCAGAATTCCAGACAGTCAGCTCGGCTGCGTACTTCTGGTCCAGTACTGTCGCAGCCAACAAACTACACAGAATTGCACTAGGTTCTTTATAACCTCAGCAGAAAGATCATCGGAGGTCCGAGGATGCTCCGATCAGTTGCTCTGAGTCAAGCAATGCCGAAGATTGCAGGATGGCCGTTCCTATCGGCAAGTCGAAGCTTCGTTGCCATGATAACCTCCTGCGTATTCACGCTCGGCAAAAAGTGAACAACTCTGTGACGTTTTATGATTGTGACTGCTGGGTTTGCCCATGAGACCTGAACACACTTTGTTGCCAATGCTATGCCAGCCTAGTTTTGTTAAAGGCAGCGTGCCTCCAAGTTTCCAAACACAACAGCTCAGCAGCGGCCTTCTGAAAGATGGTGACATTTGTCCGAGACTCGTTGCAAAGGACTGCATAATATCCCCACCTGTGATCCATTTTTCCAGCTCACACGCACAGAAACTGTCCAATCTGTGGTCCGCACGGATCGTCCCCCACCATCTTGTACGCATCCTGGAGCGTGCAGCCTAGACCCCACTTGCAGAAAAGAGCTTAAGAGTTGCGAGGACGTGGATATGAGTTAGAATCTGCTTAAAATCTATACATCGACATACATAATCACGGCTTGCACGCCCCCCCCCCCCCCCCCGAATCAAATACGCTTCTTGATTTTCTTGGTTCCGGAGTGGCGGACTTCGAAGCTTCATGGGGACAAGACCTGCATGTGCCAGGCATAGCGGCATAGAGCATGCCTTCAAGACATTCATCGTGCAAACTTCCAGCCCTCGGGATGGATACCAGCTGCAAGTCGGCATCAATACGGTCAGATCTCAGACCAGATTAATTACTCACATGAACACATGCCACAAACGCCTTGTACTGGAACCTTTGTACAGGCAAGCAAAGACTAATTGCGCCCTTGATCTTGATCTGCTGTGGGGTCTCTCGACTGACCAGTGCATTGGCTCTGTCCCGTACAGTGCGCTTTCCCGAGTAGTTAAGTTTGTAAGATAGGCCCAGCTACTCCTGACCCCCCCCCCCCCACCCAATAATTGTAAAA
>CAJNJA010013944.1:0-12427 GCA_905231915.1 Symbiodinium necroappetens | reverse complement strand
CCACCACAACCACCACCGCCACCGCCACCGCCAAGACCTCCAACGACCACTACCAACCACCACCCCCGCCACTGCTTCCACTGCTTCTGCTACTGCTCTTGCTACAGCCACGACAGCTAGGTCGTGGCATGTCTCCAGTAGAATTGCCTCTGCCCGGACCGTCCTAGGAATCCGTGAGCAAGCCCAAGTTCAAGCTCCCGTCCCAAGCCGTCAACACGCCTGCGCCAGCGGTCCTGAAGCAGGGGGATCGGAGCACGGTCTGATTGCTGAAGTTTCCAGTTCAGGAATTGGGGTTTGAGATCCGAGTTTGTTGTCTCACCGGGCGTTGCTAGACTTGCACACGTAGGAGCCACAGATCCAAAGAAAGGCTGAAACAGTGCTGGACATGGCAGACCAGCTGGGCAGGATCCCTATAGTACTACACAAGACCCCCAAACCGAGTCTGGGGCTTTTGCGCATCTATCTCAACTATCCGTGGCTCAGGGACAGCTGAAAGCGGCTGTGCTGGTGTTCCCTTTTGCATCGTCCTTCAGGCCGAACACCCCAAGCTTCCACATCCTCACCCACAGCAAGAACCCTGCACAAATCTTGAACCCTAATCCCTAGACCCTATAAACCGCCTAAACCCTAAACCCTTATAAACCCTACACCCAAATCCCAAGACTCGAAACCGAGCTGCTTCGCTCAGGCAGCGGCAGCTGATAGTCGCCGAAAGTGCTCCTTGTCAAAAGCATAGGCACGGACAGATACTCCTGCTACTGCCACTGTTGATGCTACTAGCAGTGCTATTGAACTATTGATTGTTTAAATTATTTCGGTAAGACTAGTAATGCCATTAATGCCGCCATGTCATTGACGGAAACTGCATTTCCATCACTTCTCGCCAGAATCGTAGTGCCTCCATCCACAACGAGGCCAAGCGTGGGCTGGAGAAGTTGAATGCCACCACTGCAGAGTACCAGAAATGGGTGAAGGAGGGGGCTGCTCGGGTTTTTTTTTGTTAGTGTAGTTTCACCGCAGAGAATTATGCTGCTACATCATGTCACAGAGTAACGTGGACTTTCGCTCGGCTTCTCGATCACTTCAGTTGCCAGGGGTGTCATTGCTCTGGCTCCAGAGTTCATGGCTGCAAGCTTTTCAGAGCAAGCTGTTCTGGGTTTCCTGCATCCTACACCATGCAATTCACTGCTGCGGAGGACATGGAGCAAGAGAAGCACGAGACAATGATGCAGAAGGCGGGGTGATCGTAAACCAACTTGTATGTGTTGTATGCAATACTTGCATTTGAGTCAGGTTGTCCAATATTGACAAGTCTAGCGAGAATGACAAAGAAGAAGACGATGATTATGATCACCACGATGATTCCATTCTCAATGAGGTTGACGATGATTGGAGTTGCCGCCACTGATGATGGTGCTGTTGATGACGGCAATGCTGGTGGCGGAAGCAGCATGTTCTTGAACAGATGTATCTATGCATGTCTGTATGTATGAATATATATATACACACACACACATGTGTGTACACATTGGTGTCATTTCTGTAGACGTAACAAAGGTTCCGCAAAATGATGACATTTCACTGTACCTGCGAGTGACGCGGAACTTGGAGAAGGCTTGAACACTCAAATGTTTACATGCTAGGGGTGTATGTGCAAACATAATAGTATATTATACCATAGCTATATTTTTGTTATATTATAGTTATACTATAGTTATACTATAGTTATACTAAGTTATATTATAGTTATGTTATAACCCTAATCCCTAAACCCTAGACCCTAGCTCCGACCACTCCCAAGGAGTAGTTGGAAGTGTTTCCACACGACCAGCTCGAAGGTCAAGGATAAGCTCAAGGCGGACCGTGAGGACATGGAGCGTCGCGAGTTCGCCATGCAAGCCCTTCAGGCGGGGTGTGAGGTTTAGGGTTTAGGGTTTAGGATTGAGGTTCAGGAATTTTGGTTTTGAGATGTTTAGGCTGTTTGCCTTCAAGGTGCAGGGTGCCAAGGTCGGTTTGTAAGTGACTACTGCTGTCACTACATGGTTCAGTCTTTATTGATTCGTAGGTATTTTTGTTATCGCTTGTTTCACCGGAAGTTCTACATGCAATCCCGGTGATGATGATGGTGATGACAGTCAGTGATGATACTGATGGTTGTGACGATAAGAATGCGTCACGACCCCATCGGTAACATCATCGCCATCACTAAAATCATTATCACCGGCACTAACATCGCTGTTCTTAGATAGGCACCATCATCATCTGAGTTAGCAGCCGCTTCATTGTATGTAGCATGATTCTGACTGCCATGGCCGGCTTCTTCGCCGTAAGCTATGTTATAACATCGGTTAAAATATTGCTGAAGATTCGCACTACCAGTCACTAACCCCTGGGCTTCCTGCTTGAATGGCTCTTACAGCTACTGTCTTTCTGCAGTCGTCCTACCTTAATACTCTCGACACGGATCCCTAGCCCACCCGAAGCCCTGGGATTCTCCCTAACGCCCTGCACCCAAACATCCTAAACCCTAGCTCCTCCAAGAGATGATCTTCTGTCAGCGCCTACACGCAGGGGCTGGAATCCCCCGGCTCAAACACCCGAATGCCACGCTCCAACACAGAGAGTGCTACAGGTCGTAGGATTTCTGGTTGTTAATGAGGGGTCTATGTGCCTGTCATATATACATATATATATACACACACACATACCCATGTACATGCAAAACAATATGTACCTCTACCAACAGTAAATCGCACTAAGGCGGTGCAGTAAAACGCTTGTATACTATTTTAGCCCAGGCAGCAAGCTTATGCTAGATTATCTGCCTCAAGAGAAGCCTGACGTTGAACAAGCCCCATGTGACCCTTTGCACCCAGATCTTTAGCGAGAGCTCTGCCAAGCTCTTGTACCTGGTGAGGAGAAGATGGCCGATAAAAAAGCAGACGAGGACGCGGCTGTAACTTCTAAACTCTAAACCCCAACCCCTAAACCCCTAAACTCTAAACCCCTAAACCCTAAACCCTAACAACAAGCACATCGACAGGGACTGCAGATCCTGGTCCTTCTCGGAAAACGGTGAGTGCACGGAATCAGGATCGGTTCAAGCACCTCCACTGTGGTTCTCCATGTCTGCTCTCCAGTTGGGCATGTTGCTGCCTACCTACCCATCTGGACAAATCAGGATAGTTGTAGTCTAAGTAGTATATAGTAGGTCTGGAATGGAAAGAGGGAGGGGGAGAGAGAGAGAGAGAGAGAGACAGAGAGAGCATCGGTCCTTCAGTATTTTTGGATATACCTGTTACAAGTAGCGCAGTACTTCTCTCAATGCAAGGGGCATCTGTTGTCATCTCTTCCGTCTTTTGCATACGACGCCACTACCATGCTGCTGCCCCTTTCAATGTCGGCCTGGTTCGGCTTAGCAGCGGCGGCTGCGGCGGCTGTGCCATGTGTTGCTGTGGTAGGCGCCTGAAGTCCTGATTCCTGAACGCCAAACCCAAAGCCAAAAACCCTAAAACTCGGAACTCTATCATATGAACCCCGTAATATAGAACCCTATAGAATAAAAAACAGAACCCAGTAATGTAGAAGCCATAAACGCTGGGCTGCTCGCAGTACGTCGAGGTGCCGGCATCAACGGTGGGTCCGCCGTCCACTTTCTGCGCGATCTGCTGGGTGACGGTGTCGACATCACGGTCTTCGAGGTGGGGTATCGGGGGGTTAGTCTTCAAGGTTGAGGGCTTTGGGGCGCCGCTGTCACCATCGTGAAACAGGGTTTGCAGTTGATGAGGATGGTGCCCGCTCTCCGGACCATCGTCGGTCCATGGTTGATGATGATGCTCTCTCTCGTAGCCGCCGTTGCCAGAAGAATCCGGGCTTATGCTCATGATGCTGGACCGCCTCTGCCGCCACAGTGACAAACCCAGCTTGCAGCTGATGCTCGCCCGACTTTGATGTCATGACGAAACGGCTTGCAGCTGATGCTGAGGATCGCCTGGACATCGTCGGACAAAGAATCCTGGCTGATGCTCACGATACTCGTTCTCCTGCCGGCTGATGCTTATGATGCTGGCCTATTTTGCAGCCGTAGCCAAAACAACATGTTGTGGCTGCTGCCAAAGCTTGCTTTCCTGCACGTCCGTTTCCACAAGAGTCCGGGCTGACGCTCATGATGCTCGTGCGCCTTTGCCAGCTGATGATGACTGCTCTCCAGGCCGTCGTTTCTAGAAGAAACGGTGCTCATGTTACTCGCTAGCTTTTGCCGCCATCCTGAAAAAGCGGCTGGCAGATGATGATGATGATGATGATGATGAGAATGATGATGACGATGATGATGATGATGATGATGACGGTGATGATGAGGCTCGTTCTGCCGGCCGCTGTTGCCATAAGAATCCGGGTGCTCGACCGCCTTTGCCGGCACTGTGAATAAATGTGGCTGATGCTGACGATGCAGCACTCGCTGTTGGAAAAAGAATCACGGCTGATGCTTATGAAGCTCGCCGGACTTTGCCATCGTTGTAAAAATGCCGCGCGTGCAGCTCATGCTGAGGTTTCTCGCTCGCCTGGGCATCGCTGAAAACAGAATCCGGCATCGCTGGAAACAGAATCCCGGCTGATGCTCATGATGCTCGCCCGGCCTGAATATAACAGCATTTTGTGGCTGCCGCTTGTGATGCTCGTTTTCCTGGATCCGGGCTGATGCTGGTGATGCGTCGCTCGACTGGCCATTGCAGCTGCTGCTGAGGATTCTCGCTCGCTTGGACATCATTGGAAAACAGTCCCGGCTGATGCTCATGATGCTCGCTCTGCTGCCCATCGTTGCGACAAGAATCCCGGCTGATGCCCATGACGCGTGTCGGATATGCCGCCATCGCCAAAACAGCACTTTGTGGCTGCTGGTAATGATGCTTGCTCTGCTGCACGTCCGTTTCCGCAAAATGCCGCAAAGTCCGGATTGATGCTCATGATGCTCGACCGCCTGGCTTTGCTGCTGATGCTGATGATGCTGCGCTCGCTTGGGCATGGTTGGCGAAAGACTCGCGGCTGATGTTCATGAAGGCTTGCAGAGACGGCAGCTGAGAGAATCAGGAAGCTGTTCCCCGATCAAGTTTTTTGTCAAATTTTGCCCGTGCGAGCAAAGACCTTCTCAACACACCCGAATCTGCTGATGCAGGCTAACCGTGAGCCGGGTGGCCGAACGTTGACGAGGACGCTCCAAAGTTTGGCGCAGTACGGGCACATTCTCGGCCCGGCTTGGGTTCTATAAAGTTAGGGCTGCATTGGAGCATTGAGGTATATTGTGCTATGGAAAGGCAGGACTTAGTGCAATCAGTATATATTCCCGACACTGCGCAACAGAACCTGAACCCGGATCGTAAGCTGCGAGGTGAAGCCAGATTCTTCCTCCTAGGTGCACCTCCATTGGGCAAATCACCCAATCATTTGTTGCTCGAGCTTGAGAGCGAAGGAGTCTTCTTCAGACTTTGTTCTGCTGATGTTGGAGTCATTCCAGCCTCGTCTCCTCACCCAATGGTGCTTTGAGAGGAGCTTCGCCAACGTGACTGTGGACGTGGGAGGCACGGCCATCTATTCCAGGAACAGGTACGTCTCCGGCTGCTAAGAGGCATCCAGGAACCAGCCATCATCCGTGTTGCAGAAAGAACAGATGCAGTCTTCATGAACTCATGCAGTCTAGCAAGGCTTGTAGATGCAGAGGCATCTCAGATTGGAGTCAAGGCTTCCAGCCATACAGCAGCGTCGAATAACTTTCACTCAGCACCGAGGCCGACATAGGTTATCAGGATGCTTACTTGGAGGACTCAGGGGACTCTCTGTGCCTAATCCCTGAATCCTTGAACTATCTTGAACTTGAAAGCCGGAGAGACGAACCCAGTTGCCCGAAGTCCCAGCTGAGCCTGGAGCTCCCAACTTGATCCCCAACACTCTACGCATGCCCTGTAGTAGAGCCTGGAAGCCCAAACTATCAAGGGCACTGCTCTCTATAAACCCTAAACTCCCGACGAAAACATAAACGCCGCCAACATGCCCTGCAAGAGCCGAAACAGCCTCGCAAGACCCCTAAGAAGCCTTCAAAACCTCTGCTAGAGACCTGCTACAAAGAAAGGAGACTCCTAAACCCTTGAGCAGGCCCGAAACCCTAAACCCCTAAATCCTAGGCCCTAAATGTAGGCGTTTGGCTGGCAGTGGATGGCAGTGGCCCTTGGTGCAGTTTCTCTTCGGAGTCAACCATTGCGCCATTGCAGCTGTGACCCTAGCACGGCCCGGTTTTTTCGAGGGCCCACGAACATCAACCGTCAGGACCTGTACGCTCAGCGAGGGTCTTGCTGTTTCCTTCAACTTCGGTTGACTGGGATTTACCTGTCCACGACATTCGCTGCTGTGGCCGACTGGACCGGACAGGTGTGTGGAAGCGCTTTTTGTTGGGAGTGGCGCCCCGGTGACCTTGCCAGTCTCTGAAGTGCATGTGTTTATCTGGCCTTTGGTGGGCTCCTTTTCTGCAGTGCTTTCGGCAGTAACGAAGCACGTGGTGCCGCGCGAGTTCGCAGAAAGCCTGCATCCACCCGTATACAAGCCAATGCGGATATTGGAGTTGCATCGTTCTGCCTTCACGCTGCCGGAGGAGGCCTGGCGCAAGCATGCCAGGGAAGTCCAGTCAGGGGGCACCATGGCGCAGTCATGGATGTCAAAGATGCAAAATACACTGCAAAAACACGGCGCACTTTTTGTCCCCAATGAAGCGGCGTGGAGGCAGCCCTCCCCATGCAAGCCGGAGTCGTGGTGAGGGCAAAGGCCAGGGCGGCTCCAAGGCGCCGCAGTTGCGGGTGCGGGTGGGAATGGCCGGATGTAGCACAGCTACCTTCAGTGCCTAGCTTGTCGACCCGGGCCTACCAGAGCAATCTTCGGATCCAGCACAGCCTACGAGGAGGGACAGCGACAGGCCCCTGGAGACCTAGAGCTTACACCGGAGGCCGCATCGATACTCGGCCAATACCAATCTGCCAATCGGGCAACCAATTCTGTATCAGTTGGTCGCTCGCCAAACCTAGGCGAATTTAAGGAGATTACCCACATAGAGGCGGAGAGAGCAGCTTTCGAGAAGAGCGGGAACGAGTACCTCACCAAGTTGGTTGCGTCCAAACCGAAGCCAGGATGAAAACAATGGCCGACTACGACGCAACTCAGGGGGCTTGGCACAGCCAGCTTCAGGAACCAAGCCGAGTGGCACTGGCATGGACCCCGACAACGAGGACGTCATGATCGACCAGGCCTTGGAGGCACAAGCGGCCCAGCAGCAAGAGCAGGCGACGGCGGAGGCCAAGTACAAGATGCTTCTCGAGACCATCCAGGCGGCACAAAAGTTGAGCAAACAGCCACGCGAGGGCTCTCGCACTCCGCGACGCAATGCGACATTGTCAGTGCACCGAGTTGGAGCCGGGTGCGGACGGATCTGGCACAGGTGGATCGCAGCAGCCATCCTTGCCTGCTGGGGCGCTCCCCAAGTAGGCCCCTGTGATGGCTTGACGAGTGCACGAGGGCCTAGTCTCTTCGAGATTGGCTCAACCAACGTGTGGTGCCGCACAATTGTGGTAGAAGAGACTTTTGTTTCGCCATGGGTCGCCCAGCTGCTGCACTGCAGCTTGAGTTTGAGGCACGGGATGATCCAGCCGAAGGGCTGTTTGGCCTTCTGCAGGACCGGCGGGCCGAGGATTCAGACGAGGAGGCGGAATACTACAACTGGTATCCACTAGCTCCTGTTGTTGGGTTCAGCCGATGTGATTCTGCATTCCAGACCCCCCTGATGTGCTTGGGTGGCCACAGGGCTGCAGCTGATGAGTCAGAGTCCTCTGGACTCTGGCTTGTTCCCGGTTCCAGGAGCTGATGTGTCTCAGCGTGAGCTTCTGCATGAGACACAAATTGACGGCTTTCAGGATGTACTTGGAACGCTACACGCCTCAATCAGCTTGCCATCCTGTCTTCATGTTTCTCCTCACCCCTTGCCGTTGTGGGTCACCTTTTGGCACAGGTGCCTTTGCGGCGACCAGTGGGCAAGATCCTATGATCGTTTGTGGGCTGTTTTCCGGGTTAGCTTGCCAAGCTCTGCACCGGGTGGCCAACCCGTCCTCGCCTCCGATTTGACCTTTCCGCCGACGGAGGCTTCCCAGGCAAGGCCACCTTTTTTGCAGCATGTGCGGCCCGTGGCCCGTTGCCAGCACTGCAGCCGATCCTCTCTTCTTTCTTCAGGTGGGCGACAATGCACGGGCCTACCCTGCTGTTCCCGGCATCTTCGCAGTGTGTGCAGCAGTTGGCTTGCACCACGCCGGTCCCTTTCAGACAATCGCCTGTCTTGAAGCCGCCCACCATGCTTGTGCGCAGGATCCCAAGCCACCCAGTACTTTGCAGTAGATTATTGCCGCTGCGCTTCCTGTTCTTCCGCCCGACTTTCGAGGCCCGCTCCTTCACATGCCCGTTGGTGAGATTAGTCAGGTTTTGGTAGTCTACTGGATGTTCCGCAGGAGGATGCGGGGAAAGGAGGGCCTGGAAAGCACCGTTGTGGCCGGTTGGCCAGCAGGAACGTGACTCGTAGCACGACGAGCAGGCTTTGGCGGTAAATCCGAGGGCCACCTCAAAAAAACACGAGGAAAAGCCACGCGCAGCCCAGGCTTCGCCAGAGACTTCGGGCTGCAACCGCAGGCCGGAGACGTCCCCTGGGCCGACAGGGGATGCTTTAGTTTGGGGTTCTAGGGCTTGGGGTTTAATGTTTTTTGTAGAGGGGCTTTTCGGGTGTAAGGCATTTTGGGTTTGGGATTTGGCTGTGTTATTTTCGCCAGGTGTTCTGGGTTGAGTAATGAGTAAGTATCTTTCATGCCGCGGAAAATTGTAGTTGCTAAAGTTCCTCAGCTTTATTAATTAAGTATAGTTACTGGGCCGCAGCTTATCATCATGCTGACTAACTTTCGCCTGGGGCAAACCTCGGGCACTGGGCCGCTTGTGAATAGTTGACTACAGTATGGTAGTTTCTTGGGGAGTGCTTCTGGCCAAAGTCTCCTCTCTAGCACAGTGGAGTTTCAATCCAAACACCGCTGTTTCTGGTCGAGTCAACGTCTCCGTTATAATTCGTTCATTCATTACACCCCCATTCCAATAGTTAAGGCTATACAAGCCAAGGACGGCGTGAATTCGGACATCGGCATCTGGGATGGCAGCAAGTTTCGCATCCAGGCCCATCGGATGGACGTTCCTGTCCTGGAGTCATAACATCCCCAGATGTTAGGGTTTCGTGTTCATTGTTGGTGTGTGGGGTATCTGTTCATGTCTACATCGCAAAATGTCATGACAAGCATCATGTTTGGCTGAGGACACGATTCATGTCCCGTAATCCCTCTTGGGTTTAACGCTCCCTACAGGTTGACGCAGACAGCCGCCTGGACATGGGGGCCAAGCTTCTATTCCGAGCCTGTGCCGTCAAAAATTGTGGATGATTCGGGACTGCAGCTCTAGGAGGAGATTCGAGATGGTTACACCCTTGCAGGCTATGAAGCCGAAACACCAGGGTGACCGGCTTGGGGCGACTAGCAGCTGGCACAAGCTGCACACAGCATTCGTTGGCCTTCCAGTTACCGTATGTTACCGTAGAGGGCCGTATCAGAGATGCCGGAAACTGCAGGAGGATTCCCGATAATGTGGGCCCAATGGGCCTGATGCATACCTGAGATCAGCGCAGAACTTTGAGGACGCTATGGCACATCAAGACAAATAGATGAAACGTAACCGAAACAAGCAAGCTCTCGACCTCCCGAAAATCGAGCGTTCTGGAGCTTCAGGATATGGGTTTTCCCCTCTTCACGTGATTCCGGCAGTTCGCAATGCGGTGGATGGTTTCGACAAAATCTACGACCTGCAAGAGGGGCAGAAGAGCTTCGAAACCCCGGCAGCGTTGTTGGAGGCTTTGGGCGTCTTCAACCTAACCCAGACGTCAGCTTATGACTTCTTCAAGAGCCTCGGTGGCTTTACCGCAGAAGGATCCCAGCCTACCCTTTGACTTTGGAAGTTGCTTGAGCAGAGACAGGAGGAAGAGGAGCTGTGGGCAACTCTCACCGAAACCTCCACGCATCTTATACTCCCAGTCGGGGTTGGGATGAGACCCATGTAGGCATGTAGGTCTTCTGCTAGTATTCTCTTGGCATGCCCAAACCAGGATCAGTCCAAGTACTAGCGGCTGAGAGGTACTGATTATGAGCACCACTCTTCCTGTCGTTGCTTGTAGCAGTGTAGTTGTAGAACAACAGTGACCACCCACGATCTGCTGTTCGGTTGCCCATGTTGCGAGGTCAGCGTGAGACGTGGACTGCACCCATACACCCACTCACGAAAGCTCAGGTGTAGAGGAGAAATTCGTGAAGGAGATGGTCGACGGAGCTTCCCGGTGCAACTACAACCAGCCAGGCAACTCAGCATTGCCCTGACTGTTGTGCATGTTGAGCTGAATCATCAACCACCGCAGTTTCCCAACTTAGGGCGAGCTTGGCCTGCTCATGGTAACTTCTTCATGTGGGCAGCACCAACCCCCAAATTTTGTGCATGTATGTGCTAGCATGCATGATGTCATCACATGACTCCCTGACCTCAGGACAACTGGACTCATCATGTCAGGGTGCCCCTGCTGCTGTTGCTGCTGCTTCTGCTGATTGTGCCGGTGGTGGACTTGCTAGCGATGTGGTTGTTGTCTTTGTTGCAAGAGGTAGCGGCAGAGGTCATGATGATTTCGACGGTGACCAAGCAGTTCTTAGCAGGTTGCTAGCATAGTGAGGGCTGCTGGACTTGGTTTCTGTTTTCCCCAAGTATGTAGTTTTAGGCAGATGACATGTTGCATATTCTTCTGGTCCATGAATCTCCTCGACTGGTCGTCTTCGCAAGATGCTCGGGCTCAAAATTGGCCCGGTATCCAAGAGGTGCATTCCGCCACCATGGCGGATGATCCCCATATGAACCACGATGATCTCTTCGAAATTGTCAGAGACGGAGATCTTGCTGATGCCAAGAAGGCTTTAGCAAGTGCAGAAATGTCATGGCGACATTCCGCTCTTCGACAAAATTTTCTGTTCTTTGTCGCGGCGCGACGCCGCCGAGGCTGCGAAGAACTGGCAAAGCAGTGCATAGCCATGAGAATCAATCTGGAAGAGGTTGACCTGAATGGTCAGACACCTCTTTTTTGGGCTGCAAAGCGCGGCAACCTGCTCATGATCAAGTTCCTGCTCAATCTTGGCTTTGAGGTTAACTTTCGAGACAAGGCCAGGAAGACGGCGCTCTTCTTCGCCATCGAGAACGGTCACCTGGACGTGGCCGACTACCTCATTGAGCGGTCCGCGTCGACACTGGTTCGGGCCAGCAATGGTAAAACTCCCCACGCGATGCTCAAAGAGAAGAACCACAAGGCACCTGCAAGAAAACGAAAATGGGCAGAACCAAGCCCCAGTTTGGTATGTCCTGGCGCAGAGGTACGAAGCCGTTTCGCCGAGTGGGAATGGGCCAGCGCAGAGGGCGAGTCGGAACCGATGGTGGGTAAAGAAGAAGATAATGTGCTCGTGGAAGATTCGCGGCATCTCAGAGGAAAAGATAGTATGGACGTTAGATTTAAGGTAGCGCGAACCCGCAAGAACAAGATCGCAAGAAAAATAGAACAACAATACAAATACCACAAGGACAAGAACAATAATAATTACAACAACAACTTCACCAGCAGCAGCAACAGCAGCAGCAACAACAACAAAAGGCACCACGACAACAGCAACAGCAGCAGCACAACCAAGTCATCAACAGCAGGAGCAACATGAACGACGCCAACACCTACGCCAACACTAAAAACGACAGCAACAACAGCAGCAGCACCAGCAGCAGCGGCAGCATCAGCAACAACAAGAGCTACATCAACACCAACACCAATGACTACATCAAACAAGCAGCAACAACAACATCACCAGCATTAGCGGCAGCAGCAGCAGTAGCAGCAGCAGAGCCACCCCTATCATCACCACCACCACCGCCAGAGCCGCCTCCGCCACCACCACCACCACCACCACCAACAACAACAACAACAACAAAAAAAATAACACAAGCAACAACAAACAACTACAAATAACTTTCAGACAACGACAAACAATATGAAACAACAAACAACAATTGACCAGAACAAATAGCAACACACAAAACAAATAACAAACAACAAACAACCGCAATCGCAACCGCAACCGCGAACGCAACCGCAACCAACCGCAACCGAAACCACAACCCCAACCGCAACCACAACCACAACAACAACATCAACAACAACAACAACAACAACAACAACAACAGCAACATCAACAACAACACAAAGAACTACAACAACAACAACAAAAGCAACAACCAC
>CAJNJA010013942.1:20608-38073 GCA_905231915.1 Symbiodinium necroappetens | reverse complement strand
ACCAGTGCAGTCGACATGCCCATTTTCGAAGAACCCTGGTGCTCTTTGGGTGCTTGAGCCAAAATGGCACAGGACATGTCCCTCCCTTCCACCCGATGATGCAAACGCTTGTTCACGCTAACAACATTTGTCTGCTCAAACAACTTGGGTGCGTGCATTCTCTGGGTCCATTGCTGGCCTCACGCCGACAACAGGCTCAGAGCCGTCAACGGCCTCTGCAAGCGGCGACATCAAATTCAGCATCAGAAGCGGAAATCAACGCAAGACAAGTGAACGAGATGTCAACGAATCACAAATTGCTTCTACAATCGCTGTAGGTCGGACGGTGAGGCTCTGCCCTTCACGACACCATGGGCCCCGGCGGGCATAAACAGGAGCTCCTGGAGAGGTGCATCTGGACCTTGGCTCACGCCGGCACAAGCCAATCGCTTGCGCGTGGCGCGCAAACGTGCTCGGCGCAGCTATGCAGCATGCTGCAGCTATAAGGCCATTGTGAAGCAGTAGTGGAGACATCAGTACCCCGTTCTTGTCCGGTTGCATGCGGTCTAGCCAGAGCTGCCGGCTGGCCGAGGAGGCAAAAGCCGAAAAGGGGACCTAAACACATGCCATGCGCCCGGGTCCGTAGCAGTGCGAATTTCGAGCTGCAAGGGGATGTCCAAGCCAAGCTTCCGGCGACGTCTGCGCCTGCTACTTTGACCCGGACGCCTCCAACAGCGAAGGCCCCAAGGGCGCTAGCTGTTGCCCTTGCATGCCCTTGCCATCCTTGCCTTGAGGCGGAGCTTTGGAGCCCGAGCAGGTGATCGCAAGCGTGGTGCCGGGCCTGGAGCCAAAACTGGAGCCAACTTTGAGACGAAAGGAACTATAAAAAAAAGAAACACCGGATGAGAGCCGAGACACCATCCCGTGAAGCCCCGCACCTGCTCACGGGCTACAGGGGAACTGCTCTTCATGCGCTTGCCCACAAGTTTGGAGACTGCAATCACCAGTTTCGCAGCTGAGACTCCCCACTTCTCTCCCTCCGGTCCTCAAATGCTTAAATGCCCCTCGGCCTCGTCGTTCAGACTGTTCATAAGCATATTCGCTACTGAAGGAAGCGAGCCATCGAACTCTGAAAGGCTCCAGAGTCCCTTGAATCTGATCAAGAGGTTCAGCTTGTGGTCACTGTGCTGGACGAGGGCCTTGTCTCGCATCTGGAGAGCGGTCTCGTTGTGTGGCCAGAGTTTGCCCTCATCTTTCGAGATGAGCGGGGCCTGATCGGACGACAAACATGATCATGACCAGGACGAAGAAGAAGTGGATAACAGATGATAACAGGGGTGTGATATCAATATGGCGACTCGGCCCTTGTGAAGATTCTAGCGACCACGGATGTGGTGATGATTCGATCTTCCTGGAAACCTCTGCTCCTTCTGATGTTTCAGAGCTGCGGCTGCCTTTTCCACAAGGCGTTCATCTTGAACGGCTGCGGTTTCCATCGTGACCTCTGAAGAACCCAAAGCCGAATCACTGTGTGAATCTAGCGTCTGCACGCCTCGCCAGCGAGGATTTTTGGCAGCACCTGTGGCCGCAGCTTGTTGCGTGCCAGAGTGGGTTTGGACATGACCCGAGCACTTCCTTCCGCCCGCCTCCACCAGGAGGTCGCCACCCCACCTGAGAAAAAAGGGAGCACTCTGAGTCTCTTCCGGGCTTTGGCAGGGAACTCAAGCCCAGGCCGGAAGAGCGTATCAAGCAGCTCTGGAGAAGTCTCAGAGCCTCTGCAGCGGAGTCCTCTCTTGACTTCATCCTTCACGAGCTTGCGAGTGTCCAGCCATCGAGGGCCATTTTCTCCTGGACGATGATGGGCCTTCGGAATGCCGCAGCCAGTCGAAACGAAGAGAACGGGAAGCTGCCAGGGCCCGCTCCCAGCATCCATTTTCGCCACAGTGTACAGGATCTGATCAGAGCGGAGCAGAGGAAGTTACAGCAGTCCGTGGGCTTCCTGCGCGCGGGTCCCAGTCCCACTGTCTCCCATGGCGCGCCGTGATTCCCGTCTCCGTATCGCCAGCCACCAGGCAGCGCTGCACGGGCGAAGCGCCTGCACAAGCACAATCGGCCACCGCCCGCAGCCGCAGCACTTGGGGTTTTAACGGCCTCGCCATCGTGGCAGCAGTGACGGGTGGAGGTTGATGGTGCCCAAACGCGGTGCCTGAGACGACCAGCCGCGTCGCGTGTCGCGATCTGCACCACTGTCAGCACAGGCCATGGGCACCTCTAGAAACCGCCGCGGCAAATATTCCCCATACCTGTCACAACCAAAGTCAGCCAAAGTCTCCCAGCACTCCAAATTTGCAGGCGCTCTCCCACGCATTGCAGTAACCAGTTTGTGCAGTGATCTGCCACGCAGCCGGGCACGCGGCAGTCACGCAGACCTAGACCCATGCACCGATTTTAAGGACTGCTGGAGCGATCCGATTCGCTCTCCGAGACTGCAGCATCAGGCTTCAACTCTTCTAGTTTCTCCAGAAACGCCTCATCCTCAGTGGTCGATCTGGGGGTATGCCCGTTCAGTCCCCACCACGAACGACACTCAGAGTCCGAGTCTGAGCCCTCTGAGCGTGTCACTCTTGCTGATGGTGGCGTCAAGATGTTGGAGACCTTTGCAAGGACCCAGAGCCGCACAGTAAGAGCAGTGCAGTCATCACACCGCTCCACTGGCTGCACCCCGAGATCTTCAGCGAGCTCATGCACGGGAGTTTTGGCGATGGCCTGCGGTGGCCACCCGCTCGTGCCCGTCTTCTGTCAGCACAAGGTCACAAGCCTTCTTGACGCGCTTCGGCGGACGAGAAACCACGGCACAGACCTGATTCCACACAAGAGGTGCCAGTCAAGAAATCACTTCTGGGGCGCATTGCCGGCCTCGAAATCTGTTGAGGCTTGGCTGGCATTCCAGAGAGACTGCAGCACCACCTTCAACACCCAGGGCGAGAACCTTTGATCCTGCAATAGAAACGATGCCTCCACGCAGTCGGGCGAACCCAGGAAGACTACGCGGCCAGGCGAACCTGTGGCATTCTATCTTTTGTCACAAGAACAACAGTCTCGGTCTCCGACTTCACAGCGGAAGCCCTCGTCAGCCTTCAGAAAATCTCGTGCAGCGCTGTCCGCGACCACGCTGCAATCTGTCTGGGGCTGGGGCAAACCGGCGGCAGAGGTTGGAACCACCGGCTTAACCTTACCCTGCGGAATGTACCACCGGTAACAACAGCGTGCAGCGTAACAAACTCCAAGTACCATCTACGGAAATGCATATATAACACACGGTATGAAGTTAAGTCTATTTTAATTGCGCAACCTAGCAGCCATTCACCCCATGCTCGGCAACGAAGGGCGCAACAATTCGGACGTCGTCCGACCGTAAACATCTTGCAGTGAACAAGCATCTGGAGCAAGGTCCTCAGAGAGAAGATTAGCTGTCCGGCAGTCATTGCTGCAAGCAGCTCTGCCAATTTGCTCGGAGCAATGATCATCCGCGGACGCTTAGCCAACTCGACAACGGCAGGGCGGGGCTATGCTGCGTTTGCAATCCGGCAGTGCCTTCGATGTGAGGTGCCCGGACCAATGCCTTGGCCGAGGCCCAAAGCTGAAATCTTCAAAGGGAGCACCCTTCGGCCCTTCATCTCTGACTCCGGGAGCGTGGCCACGGTGGGCACACCACCCTGTTGGAACCTCGGCTCACAACTTCTCTTGGCTCTCACCATCTCTCACCCTCATGCCAGAACTCTCAGACCCGGGCCACCTCACAGAAGCACACAACAGCCAGGACAGCAATCGCTGCTTGGACCTGGCTACCAGCATACCACGAAATCGTGACCAGCACCGCAGCCTGCCTTTGCCGAGCTCCGTGTCTGTCCCGCCATGCCGTTCTTGGTCTGGTAGCGTCTAGCTGCCAGAGAGAGACATCGGCCGTAAGCTGTTTCCGTAAATTTAGAAGAGATTTTGAGATCGCCAAATAAAGCGGTCGAATGCTTGCCGTCATGCGGCTGCCTTTCCTCGACCTGCAATGCTCCTTGGGGACTAGGCCTAGGCGAGCATGGCTTCTGGTGAGGCCTCTAGTGACTCTAGTGAGGCCTATCGTGATCGCCCTTGGCGGCCCCTTTCGAGCCCTTCATGCTGCCCGTCTTCAAGCGAGTTCTACGAGGCACTGTCATTGCACAGCTGCTCGATTCAAGTGACGCGGAGGAGAGGAGGAGGTGGGCGATGAGAGGCTGAATCCTCTGGCCCGCCCCCATCTCCAGAGATGTTGTGTTGCTCGAGCATGATTGTTGTCCAATCTCAGCTCTAGTATCCAGGATCCACCTGCCCTGCAGCCTCCATTCTCAGTTCCTCTGTTTCGGGGTCCTGGTGCCCACTATAGCTTGCAGATGGGCATCAGTGGCAGAGCAAACGAGAGGAGAGATGTGGCGGAGTTGAGAGGATAGGAGAGAAACACAAGGGAGGAGTGGAGAGACAGGAGAGAAGAGATGCAACTGTCTCAAACTCGATAAACTCGATGCACATACAGAGTCCTAAGGTCTATTTGGGCGGTGTCATTAACACAATCACACTCTGTGCGCAAACGATGGACCTTCCTCGCGCTCTTGTGTGCGTCGGCTTGCAGTCACTTTTGCTGGGCCCGGGCCTCACCGGATCCATCTCTTACCTTGCGCTAGTCCATCAAGCACCGTGTTGCCGAAGATTGTCACGCAGATGTGACTATTTGTGGGTCATGCTAACGCATCCAAACCAGGACGCGTGTTGGGGTGTGGATGCGGCCTTTTGAAACGAGCGGCTCTGCTGTGCTGCTTGCGGCTCTTTTGAATCCTCCTTTTCATGCTCCAGGATCCAACTGCAGTATGAGTCGGCCTTCCAATGCAGCTATCTGAGATTCGTGTGGGACAGCCAATATTTAGGCAGCTGCTCCCAGCGGGTATGCACAAATTGCGACGGAAAGCGTCGCCTTCCGACAAACCCCCAGCGCCAGAGGTTTTTCGATCCTAGTCGCCTTCCTCAGGCGTCCTTCTCTTTTGCGGCCTCCTGCTGCTGTTGCAGCAAGTACCTTGCATATCTTGCATCAGAATCCGGAATGCCGACCTCACTGGCCGGTGGCCGAATAACCAGGGCACAGCTTCTGTTGCATGGTCATCTGGAGGGTCTCCAAATTCTTCCTCTTGTCTTTTAGAACCTGAACCGGCAGCTGCATTCCACTTAATTAACCATTCTAAGAGATGGTCTCCGTCGCATACAAAGCACCCCTTCGACTCTGGCAGCGTTGTCGGCCAGCAGCTTGCATCTCCTTCGCACAATCGCCCGCAGAAGAACAACAGCAATACTGACAACTCCACATGCCCCATGCACATGACGAAGGAGGTCAAAACGCTTGGTCTGCGCGCCTGTTGCAAAATTTCTGTGCTTTTTCCACTGACATCTCAATGTAGTAGCCAGTGCCGACGTCGACTGTCACCTTTTTCCTGCTCGGATGGAGAATGATCGAGAGATCTGATTGCTCCTCGTCATCACAAGCCGAGTCCACTGCGTTTCCGTCATATGTCCATCGATGTAAAGGGATGACGTTAAAGGAATCTCAGCAAGAGGCAGCTTTTATGTTTCTGACAGGAAGACAATGACGGCGGCGACTGATGCGGCGGCATCTGTTCCTACACGAACCGGCAATAATGCGGCAACGACAAATCGGACGAAGCGGGAACACAGGAAACTCAAATTCTACGACAACAACTACTGCCACCACCACCACCACCACCACCACCGACGACGACGACTACTACTACTACTCCTGCTGCTGCTGCTGCTGCTGCTGCTGCTGCTAATAAGACTGCTACTACCAGCTAGTACTACTACTGCTACTGTACTGCTACTACTACTGCTTCTGCTCCTGCTCCTGCTCCTGCTCCTGCTCCTGCTCCTGCTCCTGCTGCTGCTTCTGCTAATGCTACTGGGTGAGCTACTACTACTGCTACTACCGCTGCTACTGCTCCTCCTCCTGCTGCATCTACTACTAGTATTCCGAGCTATGAGCTGCGAACTACGAGTGCTGCCGGGTCCACAACTGTCAACTATTATGACGTCGACACTACCAGCAGTAGCCAGCAGCGCTAGCACCTCCTATCAGTTTGTGGGGGGTGGGGGCGACTTCGCATAGCTTTGTCACCAACACCACTACGACCACCGACGCCATGCATTGCCGGCTGGGGTCTGCCGAGCTTGGTGGGCTGATGAAGCGAAGTGTTGAACGCTCGGGTTCACACGAGCATGGGTTTGCCCTGGTTCTCCGGGCACAGCGATTTCAAGGTCTCCATAGACGCTTGAAAGCGTGCCTGTGCGACGGCTCACTCTGAACCACGACACATGCCACTGCTTCCCTGCCTCCGCCTCCCTGAGTGCTTGCTGGTTGTTCAACTCAGCAGCAAATCGGGTGTCGCGGGTCTGACTCTCAGCAAATGGTGCTAATGCAGTCTTGGCTTCGCACCAGGCTTCTGACTTCCTGCTCCAGCTGCTGCTTCACCTGGCAGCCAAGGCCTTGAAGGAAAGCTTGAAAGTTCGCCCCCGAGGTCGTTACCACGTTCAGCTGCTGGAGCGAAGCCTGCTCCATGCGACTCTGCTGGCAAGCTTCAGATTTTTCTGTCATCTCAAGCCTGCGACAAGGGAATTCCTCCCTCCTCCTGCTCGGCCTCAGGGCAAGGCAGGCAAGGCAGATGCTCTTGCCAGTACAACTCAAAGATATCTGAAGCGCCCGGCAGCCTCCTCCTCTGCCATGCTGATGCTATTCGACCCAAACCCCAAGCCCTACAAAAGCTAGATCGCAGCTGCAGAGGGGAGGTGCACAGCGCAGCAGAAGAACAACCCGGGATTCGTGAGACAGCAGGTTTGAATCGTCAATACTATCTATCAATGGTCGATCAATCGAACCACTGCCTGTCAACATGATCACTCGGGCTCAGCATAGCCCCAAAGCCCTAAAGCTGCTGAGGTAATTTGCTTCAATTTTCGCTACACGTCAGCGATCTCGTCAGTACTTCCTCGCCGCTGCTGCCCTACCCGTACATTGGCACATGGCAACGATGTGCCCGGGAAGCTCGGAACGGCTCTCCTGCTGGATGTTCAATGAGTCGGAGATGGACACGGGCCAAGCTGTGCCTCGCCGAACATCGGCTGCTTTGCTGCAGTCACTGCGGTTCGATGAGCGTCGGAGATGTCGGCATCGCGGAACCGGAGGAAGTCGAACGGTCAGGACGAAGATCTCCTGCGGCGTCGTCGAACGCGGGATCGTGATCGGCGAGCCTCCGCTTCTCGCCGCCGCTCCTTAGGAGGCACAGCTAGACAAAGACTTTGACAAGACAACTGCCACCTACAGCCAAGGTGCCGCAGCCCTGAGCTGCCGTTCCTCGTCACTGCGAGCCACTCTCAACACAAACGTGCGACGGAGACGTCCTTCTCTGCTCGCCGCTGCGCTTCCCTCTCCGCAGCAGCTTTCGCTCCTCACCATGGCTCAGTCGTCAGCGGTTAGCTCTCGGGATCCAGGTAACATCTCCAACGTCTCCTCTTTGCTCCACGACACGGATGCTGGCTTCCAACTGGCACTGAGACGTGAAAGAACCCGCCAAGAGAGGACAACCCCTCACCGCATCGCCGCCCTCGCCGAGGCCCTCTTACCTGGTCGTCTCGCTCTTGCCACCGCCGTGCTGCCTCCTCGGCCTTCCTCCGCACCTCCTCCCGGCGCGATGCACACGGCATATGCGGGCGCACGGCTCTTTATTGCGGGATCTCAGAGCGAGCCTCCTTCTTCCGCCGCTTCCCTTTGCCGGACGAAGACTGCCAGGGTGACTGCCGCATCAATCGAGCACGGCAGCTTCCGGGCCCCGCCTTCTTCGCTCTCTTGTCCTTCTTGACCTCGGATGCACCGCGACTCACGAGATCAGAGCCCGCAGGACTCGCCAAGCCTGCGTGTCAGTCTTCGTCTTCGTGTCTTTAGGAATCACTGTCTCCTTGACGTCCTCTGCATCATCTTCCAGCTCCACGGTAATGCTCGGGATCTCATCGGCCTAGCTGTGACAGGCTGCCGCATAGCCCAGCCCATCCCAGCCCGGCAGAGCCCGGCAGAGCCCGGCCTTGCTCTGCGCTCTGCGGACCGCTTGGCCAAAGCGGGCCATGCGTTGCCTCTCCGACGTCGCCTCGGCCCTCAGCTTCTCCGCCTCGAGCCTCCGCTTCCGGGCCTGGGGGCAGATCGAAGCACCGCGCTGAAGCTGCGCTGATTCTGCGAAAAGTTGCTTTTAACAAGATTATCTTCTGCAAGTTTTGGCAAGTTCGTACTTTGCGTGAGGCCTTGCGCGCAGCGGCCCCGGTGAGCTCTTCACCCGCTGCCGCCGCCTCCGCCTGGCGCCGGCGCAAACACGAGCCCGTGTTCTGAGTTCCGTGTCCTAGGTAGGATTTCGCTTTTCAAGTCCCAGTCCGAACTCCCAGACCTCGGCTTCTCTTGCGCGTGCTTCCAGGAGCTCTGCTTGCGCACAGCCTGAGACGGAAATTGTCGCGAGAGTCGAAACGATCGCAAATTCATAGGTGAAGATACAGTGCATGCGATCGACAGGCCTGCGGTGACAGCAGCCTGCACTGCTGCGTCCAAGCGGGCTTTCGCCTCCACCCACTCAGAGGAGCCCTCCGGCACAGCCCGTAGCTCTTCGAGCTCCTTGGTCTTGCAGATGAGGCATTTTTTCCATCTGCGTTGCATCTCCGGGCAAGATGCACTACGGACTTTCTCCAAGTCATCTTCCTGCTCTCCTTGCAACTGCTCCTCCACCTGAACCAGGCACAACAGCAGTGCACAGCGAAGAGGGCTTCAAGAGGAGAGGCTCGATGCCTGCACGCAGGCGAGCTCTACTGTGGGTGTAACCAACTTCACCCCATCAATACTCACCTCCAGCCGGGTCTGAAGATGCAGATGCACGAATCTTGGGACGAATTGCGGGACCCGGACATCATCGGGTTGGCTCTCGACTCTCTCCTCGAGAGTTTCCCCCATGGGCCCCGGGCCGGGGCCCCTTCTACTGGGCCCATCGGAATTTTAATTGCTTTTGGAAATGTTGACCAGTGTAAAGACCAGTAGCAAAGGCTGGGCGCATGCTTCAAAGAGCCTTCAAAACCTAGTCTCGTGACTCGTGCTCAAAAAACTTATGCGGCTTGGAGCCAACGACAGGCGGACTGCCAGATCCTCAGGAGCTGTGCGGCACACATATGCACAGATGCTACTAGCAGAGTCCCCTCAAGCATGTTCAAGCACCTGGATCGAAGGCTCTTTGGCCTCAAAGTGATAAGAGCCGCAGCGGAGCGGCCGCTGCTCCAAGTGCACACACACTGAGAAGCTTGCACGGCTCATGCACGGCTCATGCCCTCGCTGGACAACTCGTCGAGCCCCACTGATGCGCAGTACGCCAGCCTCAGCATGTCAGCCAATTCACACTGCCAACTCCGCTCCCGAGGCAGAAGACTTGGGTGGCTGACAGCTCCTTTGTCTCCGGAGGCATGGACATGTTCGGCGGCTTCTGGGATGGATCTTGATGCCACTGTCTTATTCGTACCTCAGCTGCAGCCGCATCGTGACAGCTCAGTCTCACAACACCAGCAACAGCTAGCTGAGCTGCGACGAGTCCTTCTTGGATGTTGTTCACACGCCAGCCTGGCCTGGAAGAGCAATCGCGTGCAATTCCTGCGCTCTGCCAAGGCCCAAGGCCGCAACACCAAGCGGAAGCGCACCTGCGAGTGCAGGTGAGTGCAAGATCCCCAGTGCCGGTGCCCTGGTGCAACCCGCGGACCATCAGGTCTGCGGCAAACCTTCTCGGAAGCAGTCCTGCACGCAAAACAACCAGACTATATCAGAACTGACAGCCCCTGGCACTCGTCAAGGCGCTCCTGCTGAAGACCTGCCAGATTTTGTGGCCACTGGTCAAGGGTCCATGCCAAATGCATGCTGGTCCAGGCCTTTCGCCCAGTGAATCCAATTGTGCTTCACGGCGTTTAGTATCCTTCATGTCCTGTGCCACGAGTAAGGAGGCGCAGCTGATTGCTGATTTGGCGTGGCGTCCTGTGATGCCCGGAATTCTGCCTGGTCCTGCAGCCTCAAGTCTTCCACTTATCATCTTGAGACCACAGGCGACAACAACCCTCTGACCGAGCGAACTAAAGGGCGGGAAATCCAGCCATCGAAAAGGACTTTCACCTGGGCTGTCAATTGAGGCTGCTGCACTTTGGCCCGCATCGCCCGCAGCTCCTCGAGGACCTAAGATTTGTCCCGGCCCAGAATTTGGTCCCACAAAGTCCCAAACCAATCACTGCCACCATGGAGTCCGAGAGCCCCAGTCTGGACGGCGCCGAGGCACCGCCCCTGTTGGAGCCTTGATAAAAGCCATCTTGGCAACCCAAGCATCGCCCTCCTTAGGTGCAGGGTGCTGCATTGGAAGGATCCCTCTGCGGACTCGAGTCCCCGACACCGCTTTCTCTCCACTGGACGTCCATGTCCTTCTCCACGTTTTTGACAAACCCTTGCGCCATTTGGGAAGCCTTGTTTGGGCCGCGGATTCCGTAAGGACTGTGTTGCACAAAGACCAGCCTGGTCATCCATCAGCACAAAGCCGTCGGAAGGCAGCATACACTCTTCTGCCTCGATGGCCCAAGGGCATTTCTCACCCCTCAGCGAAGCACAGCGCATAGCGAAGCACGTGCGCCTGCTTTGGGTCCATAGCACAAGCACCAGCCTGGACATGCTTTGAAGCACGGGCGGGATCAAGCGAGCACTGGACTGCTGGCAGAGCACTCGGTTGTCTAATCGTGAAAAGCCGGCGGTGCGCAGCAACCTGAGAGAACCCACCGACATGGCAACAGAGGTTCTTCAGATTCCTTGTCAGCCACAGATGCCTATGTCCCGTGCAGCCAGAAAAACAGGAAGCATCGGCTTTCAAATTCCAGTGGGTGCCCTTATAGGATCAGCGCACAGCATCAGACGAGGTATACTCCAGAACGAGGCTATGAATCTCAGTCGAAGGGAATGCTATGCAAAATTGTGAGTTGGGTCTGCGACAGACCCGTTGCCGGGGCCATTGGCATGTGCATCTCCGTGGTGAGCGTCAGTGCGGTCCTGGCCCAGATCTTCGCATGTGAGAGCTGCAAGAGATGAGCTGCGTTTTCGACCGAGGCCAGGTCTCTAGCATCTCCTCCTGCAAGACCTGTAACGATTGGTTCCACAGTCTCTGCGAGTTCAGGAGGTTGGCTGAGGGTTTTGCCCCGGCTACAATGGCAACAGCAGTGCCGACCATCAACCGAATCCTTCAGCTTCGTTTCAACTCGGAGTCCCTCAGCGATGCATGCTCGGGCATCTGCTGGTTGTAGAGGAAGAACTGGCCGCGAAGCACGATTCTCAACAGTTTGCCTGCAGGCAGCAAGATGCATCTTCGAATATTGGCCACTCAGCGAAGGCGGGCCTTCCAATGTTGGTTCCACCGAGATCATGTGCATGGTGCTCTGCCTCGTCATGGCGACTTTTTGCGATTCCGATCTAATAAGGCTCGCACCATCTAACGCCGGGCTAGACGGCTAGACCGCTACAGGTCGACTGGCCGCTAATTGACCTGTATGCTACTCGGAGTCCTGTGGGGTTTCTGGGTGCCGGGCGTGTGCTTCAAGACGTGATCCGGCCGACTTCGCCAGGCGCCGCTGCTCGCATCCTGCGCTTTCAAGCAATGTCTGTGGCCGACGTGCCGATGCAAAGCGGCCACTGCGCGACATCCGCACCAGCACCAGTGGGCCTTGGCGCAGACTTCGACCCACGGGCCCTGGCCTCTCGGAGCCTCGGCGGGGAGAGCCTCAGCCGCAGCCCGCTCACGTCGAGTTCGTTCAGGGAGCCAGGCAAAGTGCTGCGAAAATCTCCGGGGCACCGGCTTCGCCAGGATCCCCCGCATCTTGCGAGGGACTAAGGAATAAACAGAAGCGGAAGTAAGTGCAGAAGCCTTACAAAGTTGAAACTGCTGACTCAGGCCCCTGGCACTGCACCTTCTTCACCCGTTGGAGCCTTCTCGCAGGCATGGTTCATTCAGCGGCGTGCCAGACGGCGTTACTTCCGGGCCCCCTGCATCGAGATGCTCTGCAACTTCATTGTCAGCCGAAGGCACCTGCAGTGCGACTGGCGGCGGCCTTTTCCTGCTCCTCGTTTTTCGGAGTGGCCTCTGCATCGGCTTCAGCTTGCCTGGCGAATCTCCGCTCAGAGCTACCCACGTGTTTTCTGATTTTTTTCTCGGGAGATTCCGCGGGGGCCTGGACTCCTCTGGGGCTCCGCCCTCCGTCGGCTCCGGCTCCTCCTGGAAGGCCTCGGAGGCCTCTGCTTGTTTTGCGATACTGAGACTCTTTCCGGGCCTTGTGAAGCACCCGGTACATAAGGCCCGCCTTCCGCTTCAGAGCCTTCTGCTTCTCTTTGCCTTTCTCCTTTCCTTTGCCCTTCCCCTTCCCCTTGCCCTTCCCTTTCCCTTTCTTCCCCTTTCCCTTGCCAGTCTCTCCTCAGCGGCCCAGGGAAGAGTGGCTTCGAAGTTCCGGCACGGGAGACTCGGAGAGACTCGGAGAGACTCGGAGAGACTCGGAGACTCCTGCCTTCCGACGGCTTCCTGGGCAGACAGTCCGATGCCTGAGGACAAAGAACGGCGGCACTGCGGGGCTGCTCCGAACGAAGACCATGTGCGGACTCCAAGTCGCGCCTTGAGGCGTGTGTAGTTGTGAAAGGAGTGGCAACCTTTCGAAAGGCTCAGAATTCTTCAATTTTTTGCTTCACTACAGGCCCCTGGAGAAGGCCTTCGAAGCGGCGCATAACAGCTTCGAGCTTGGCTGCCAAGGCATCCTTCGGTGCGAACAATTGCAAAGACTCTAAACTTCACAGATGCACCCTAAACCCTAGACCCTACACCCCCTAAACCCGAAAGGCAGAAGTGTGTGCCATTCATGCGAGGCAGAAGCAATGTTTCAGTTTGTCCAAGCCACGGCAGATGGCTCATCATCTGGCGATGCACCTCTATGTTGGAAATCAGTTATGGAATTTGAAGGCATAAGCTGCCTTAACTTTGCCAAAGCAGGGCGGTGTATCGTTGAGAAGGCGGCTCACCGGCTTTGCCAGGTGTGTCGGGAGAATGTACTCATACCTCCGACACATGTGCAAGGATTCTCTGCAGCTCCAGGCCTATCTGCGCTTCTCAACTCTCGAAGGGCACTCTCGCCAGGAACAGGCCTTAGTCAAACAGCATTGTCTGAATGGACCTACACCCTGCTATCGGAGCGTATCTGAGGACGAGCTGCATGCTTGGCATCGAAGCTGTTGGGCACCTTCCTGGCACTGAAGCAGCGAATGTCTTCAGGCCTCAGAGGCTGAGGCTGAGGCGATGAACCGGACAAGCCGAAAGGATGAGATACTTATGGATTCTTGATAATTCTTGATCTTCAGCTCGCAACAGGCCCAGGTTGATCTGGTCGACCAGTTCTGGCGCAGGTTTTCAGGTTACAAAGTTGTTCACAAGACAGGTTTGCATCGAGGGAGCCTCGGCTGAAGCCCGCTTCGTCGATGCTGTCCGGTTCCACACAGAGCCTTGCCGAAATCACCAGGCGAAGCGCGCTGACCTTCCACACAAGTCGCTCTGAGGCTAGAAAATTTGCAGCTTCATGCGCAATTCAAACGCATTAAAGCGCCGTATATAGGAGAACCTGAGAGCAACCCCCTCGTGGACATTCCCAACCGCCCAAAGCACGAACGCTCTACATGATGTGCCGAAGTCATGACGGTCAATGCTCGGGCAGCCGACCCCAGCATCTGTTCGGCTGGAGCGGCTCCAGCCAACCTGCCGATTGTCCGTTAGGCTCACCCGATGCCATTTTGGTGTGAAAAGTCTGCCTTCTGCTCCAGCTTCTGAGAGTTGATGTCACTGACGATGCCAGCTTTCACCATGGCAACCCGCAGAAACTCCTACGACCGAAGGCGTTTCTGAGCGTCTGGCTTGACTCTACCACACTGCACCGAGCCTCCACGGACTTCTTCGTTACCGTTGGCTCCACCTCTGGATTGATCATCAGACCACGGTACCTGGCTGAAGCTTACGATAACACGCAAATCTGAAGATGTAATCACGACGCCTCGTTCCGATGAAACCAACAACAATCGCTATCTTGCGCTTGACGCGCTTCTTCCCATCACCTGTGGGTCCAACAGTGCAATTTGCCATATTATCTGTCTTGAAACAGCCGCGCCTTCCTCACCGTCGCCGTCGGCACCGTCGGCACCGTTGGCTTCAGCATCCTCGCATACCGTGCCGGATGAGAGGGCTTAACAGCACGGAGCTCACTTTGTCAGTGGCCGGGGGTCCTCCATAGCATGCCGGAATGCGCATGCGCTACACTCTTGCTGGCATAGCTTGTGGTTGTACCGGATCTCAGCTGCCACTTCGGTCGTAGAAAGGCGTGGTTACGGATGCCCAGCTGCAAGACTACTGCAAGACTTGTTGAGTTTCATGACTCATGACATCAAAGGCTCCTGGCCAGCAACTGGCCTTTGAACCGGGAGCGGAGAGCATGTCTTTCAGGACTTCACGATACAAGTCAGGTTCGACGGACAATGCTGGAAGGCCTGGGCAGCTGAGACTCGCATGTCTGCACTGTTGTTGCAAACGCTGCGACGTTCAAGCAACATTCTTCCTCAACTCTTTCTGCCATTGCGCGAATCTGAAGGTGAGGACCGAAGGAGACTTCTGTCCGGACTAAGCTTCGCAACATACGCTCCTGTGGCAGTACGGTGTCCCTGCCCTCTCAAGCATGGAGCCTCCTGCAGGGCTTGAAGAGACGCAGACATCTCCGACAGGAGTGTCCTCGCAGCTTCATCGAAGGCTGAGCTTTTCGGCAGACTGTACAATGGCCTTTGGCCAGCCAGGGCTTCGGGCCTAGCCATCACGTACTGTGCTTGAAGCAGTCTGAAAAGCTTGGCTCCAGCAGCCGTCAGCTCCCTCGCTGCATGCTTCTCTCCAGCCGGCTGAGCTTCGGCTCTTAGTTCCTGGTTGTAGGCCTCCTCCTGGGCAAGGCGCAAGGCCCGTGCTCAATGCAAGCAGTCCAACCGTTCCGAGAATGTCAGCGGATGATGGAGTGTTATGGGCCATGAGACTCGAGCAGGGACTTTTGGAGAGCCCGAGGACGTCTCTGACTCCAGCAGCGACAAGTTCGATCCTTCCCCATAGCACTTGAAAAAGCTACCGTCTACAAGCAAAGGTAACAAAGGGACCTGAGGACTTGCACCCATGGCAGGCCGAGCTGTCGGCTGGATACTGTTGGACTGGATGCAATCAGAAACAGCAGGAACATGAATGCACAATCCATAATATCGATGCCGGAACACGTCCAAACTCTACGACTCTGAAGCCTATCGCTGAAGAAGACCCTTTGCGCCGCCAGATCCGCCAGATGCCACGTTGAAAAGCCTAAAAGCTGTCTACCCCTTGCAAAGCCTCTGCCGGCAAAGTTGGATGATGAAAACAGGCCTCTCCTGGCGGATCTCGAGCTGAAACGCCTTCAGCTCTGCGAGCAGCTCGTCCTGGCGACCCTCCATCTCCAGTGAGCGCATCTCCGCAGCTGCCAACTCGTTTCGCAGTCTCCTCACCTCGGCCACCTGGGCCAGTTCGGCCTCGGTCACCTCCGTCTTTCGGACAGCGGCTGCGGCCGTGCAAAGCCCGTGATCTTCCGCGTAGCATTGTGGCAGAGAAGTGGAGCCGCCACTGTTCACGAAGACTTCCACGGCAGAGCAAGATTGGGTCGCATTCGCATCGACGGTTTGCCTGGACACCGACACGGGCTCTTTGGCCTCACATTCCGCCGCTGCCACCCTAAGCCGTGCTGCAAGTCCCTTGGGCAAGCTCGGGGGATCCATCGAAGGCAAGTCCAATTCCCCCAGCGACACAGGGCCGCCGCGGCCTTCTTGGAGCTCTTGGAAGAGTCCATCTCCGTTTGCCTCGGCAGGCCCTCCTCCACCGGCAGAATCACCTGCCAGCCGCTACGAGATGCTACGCAGGAGCTACCGAGATAAGAGATCAAAGAGAGCACCCGGACAAGAGAGGCAGAGAGCTCAGAGCGTTTCCGCGCTGTTGCTGAGCCTGCAAAGGTCGAGCTCTGAGCCTCTGTCTTGCGGCGTGTGGCGAAGCGGCGGAGTTCCTGGGTTCGGGCATGTTCGGACTAAGGTTTAGTTACTGGTCTACCTACGTCTATATCTGCTGTGTGGGCTTTGGGCGAAGTTGCAACATCGATGCGTTGAGCGGCATCAAACTGAGTTGTAACTCGAATGACTCATCCACGCAAAACACCCTGAGCAGGATCCAGAAAAGGCTTCGGCAGCCTCAGCAACCCGGTGAAGAAGGACACATTTCAAGCCCTGTCTCAGCATGTCGCTGTACAGTAGAGGCCCTGTATCAACTTGAAGCTTGCCATTGCAAACATGCATATCGCAGGTGCAAGGGTGCAAAACAAACGAAATCCACCCTCCTGACGCCTTGAGAACACCCTGACTCCACTACAACCTTTTAACTTCTGTTCTGTTGGCCTGCTTTAACTGTACTTTAACTCCTGTTAACCCCTTTCACCTTCAATTGACTAACTTCCTATTGCTTGCTTTCTTCTTCTGCAGCTCAAGACAGAGTCTTCGCTGTTCGCTCCGGCCCACACTCTTCGGCGCATGAGGCCTCGCTTCTTCGTGGGTGCTTTTCTGGGGCCGAACCTTTCATCGCCCAAAGCCCCATCTCTACGGCCCCCCCCGGGTGAAGGCACACGACATCTGCCAAGGTGCATCTCGGAAAGCGCTCAGCTCGCAAGCCGTGTTCGCAAGCTCGGGTTCGAAGTTGCCGGGTTCAGTCATTGCAGCGGCGCGCATCTTTTCGCTCGGAAATGCTGCCAGCTTGCTCTCGTGCGGGCTGTCAGCGATGTATGCTTACGAAGCTGCCTCTATTGCTCTGTTCCTGTCAATCAATCAAGATGTGCTGAATCAGAAAGTAAGCCGGCCGCTAGCAACAGCTCAACATGATGTGCTGACAAACTGTGCCTACCCCTGGTGGTCACTTTGCCTTTCTGCTAAAGCTGAGGGATTCCATGCAATTCACCACCTCCATCGTCAAACACCCGAAGGTCCCAGAGCCAAGATGAAGCGCGGTAGCGTTGTGACGGGTCCCGCTGATGCTGAACATCGCAGCCTGCATTCTTGGCATGTACTCATTCGCATGAGCGCCCTGCGCTACAAAGTAATGCAAGCATACACTATCACTATCCGCACTCCCCCGGTCTTGCAGAGGGTATTCTTGGCCATCTCAGTTCGGCTATCCGCTCGCGACTTGTTTGCGCTAACGCACTACCAATTGACCCGCGGGTTATGCTTGTTTTTGCTTGTT